>JARYGA010025100.1:0-31374 GCA_030545235.1 Helianthus tuberosus
CTAATTATCCTAATCAATAACCTAGACATTGCAAAATGATAATTTACACATTGTCCAAAATTAATTCGTGTGCAAAAACGTCAATTATTGAAGCAATTAACAAGAAAACCTTACAACCGAGCAGTAAGACGTTTATTTATCATTTTACAAGTTTTCACACAGTTTTGTACCAAGTCACGTAATAATGCCAATAATTTAATGTTGGGATTGAACCCTACAGAGGAACAGTTGATTAAAGCCAAAACTGGATCAGATCAGTGGATTCAGAATAAGCAGATGTTTGTATTTAATCTTTCCCCTTGACAGTGGCTCTAACATCTGATGGATTCAAGTACTGCCCTTCCTAACTACTACTGACCCAAAAGACTGATGAAGACTAAGTGCTGATGCTCAATCAACTGTTATGTCTCAAGTACTGCTGAAGACCAAAGCACTGCTGGAGCCTAAGCAGTGGAATGAAGGATCAGTTGTTTTGTTTATGCTTTGTATATTGTAATGAGTTTTTGTAATCAGTGGTTGTAATAGGTCAGTAGTTTGAGTTTGTTAGGAGGTTAGATGTCACTTTCACGGTGACGTCAACAAAGTTGCCACAGTGGTTTGTTCGGTACTATAAATAGAACAGTACCTTGTACTGTTCTATTAGCTCTTTCTTCACAAGTCATTCTGTACGAACAAACCATCTGTGAGCTCAGGCTGAGGGGGAGATTGTATTAATTGCATGCAAGTGTAATTGAATCATTGTAATAAATATAATCATTCGATTTCATGACAAACATGTGTGTTGAAAGCAATTCTTCCATTTGATTGTGTGTTGAAAGTTTGTTTCCATTTTAATTCCGCTGCACTTATACTCATTCATATTCATAATTATCAAACAAAAACACAATCATAAGAAACTCAGATCCTAACAATTGGTATCAGAGCTTGGACAGTCAAACTCGATCTAACAATCATTTTGACGTAAAAGTTCGGCTCAAAATCGTTGATACTTATTAATTGTTCGTTTTGTTGAAAAACAGAGTAAGGGTTAATCACGAGCAAAGTTGATTAATCAGTTCCTGTAAAACAACCAGGATGACGTCACAATCACAAGATATGAGCAATAACATTGGTTCTCTCTTCAAACCACCTATGTTGAAGAGAAATGAATACAACATCTGGGAGCGAAGGATGGGTCACATCCTAGCTCAACAGAACACCGGATGTTGGAAGTCGGTTATCTATGGACCACATGTTCCAATGGTGCCGAGTGCTGAGGATCTAAAGGTTTTTGTTCCTAAGAAATTAGAGAACTACACTGATCAGGATTTTCAAAAACTTGAACTAGATGCCAAGGCATTCAGCATAGTTGCATCCGCACTACCTAATGAGATCTATGTTGGGCTGTTACACTATAACAGTGCCAAAGAGTTGTGGGATGCACTTATGGAACAGTTTGGGGGGAGTGAAGAAGTACTTGAAAATAACAGGGAAATTTTAAACCAACAGTATGAAACATTTTGTCACATTAAGGGTGAATCATTAACACAATAGTTTGAGCGTTTTAGTTGTCTCATGAGTGAACTAAAACTTGTTAAGGTTGAATTTACTAATGCAGCCCAAAATAGCAGGTTTCTTAGGTCACTTCCTGATAAATGGGACACAATTGCTTTTGTGACCAGAAATTCAGTTGGGTTCAAAGATCTGACCCTTACCCAACTTCATGGTAGACTTCTGACCTATGAAAGGGAATTAAACCAGAAAAAGAGGTTGCAAGAGTCTGGCAAAGTTGCAGATGACTACTCATTTGGCAACACAGCTCTTTTGGGTCAGGAAGAGTCTGGTAGTAGTAAGGATCAGAGTTATGATCACTTTATTGACATAACTGCTGATTCAGGTTTACCATTAACCTTCTGGGCAGAGGCAGTAAACACTGCTTGCTATGTCCAGAACGGAGTTTTAATCAACCCCAGGCATCAAAAGACTGCCTATGAACTGCTGTATAAAATCAAACCACTGATCTCATACTTTAAAGTATTTGGCTGCCCATGTTTTATTTTGAATTTAAAAGACTCAATTTCAAAATTTACAGCCAAAGTAGACAGTGGATATCATTTGGGATACTCAACCACTGCTAAGGCCTACAAAGTGTTTAACACAAGGACCAAAACAGTGGAAGAGACTTTGAATGTAAAGTTCAATAAATTTTCTTCAATGAAAATCCCTGCAACCCTGCAGAATTGTTTGATCTTGATAAATTTACTTTTGAAAATGTTTCTGTCAAGACTAACAGTGCAGGTCCATCTCAAAGTCCTCCATCAGACTATGGATATGAAGTCATCATTCCACAACAAAAGTCTGCATCAATTGGAAGAGCATCAGATGTTCAAAACAGCTGTCAAAGCTCAACCACTGCTACCTCAACAGTTTTTGACCAAAGTAGCCCATTAACCCCTGCTTCCACATCATCAAACACTGTTGATAAAAGCCATCAAACAGTGGATAAAAGTCAACATGTTTTCACACCAATTCAACCTATTCCTCCACCTCCATTCCAAGACACTATTGGATCATCAAAGTCACCAACAGTTGTTAGCTCAGATGATTCACATCTGCAGCCCTCACCATTGAATGCCATTGTTCCATACAAAGGAGATCTAATCTTTTTGAAGTCTCATCTACCTGACCAAATCATTGGCAACATCAGTGAAGGGGTGCTCACAAGAAGCCAATCCCAAAACATATGTCTTTTTGCTGGTTTTCTATCTCTCCATCAGCCAGTCAAGTACCAAGAGGCATTGAAAGACAACAGCTGGGTAGAGGCCATGCAAGAGGAGCTCCAACAGTTTAGAAGACAACAAGTTTGGGAGCTTGTTCCACTGCCAAAGGGTGTGAGTCCTATTGGCACAAAGTGGGTCTTCAAGAATAAAACTGATGAAAGGGGTATTGTTGTCAAGAATAAAGCAAGGCTAGTGGTTCAAGGGTTCAGACATGAAGAGGGCATTGACTATGATGAAACTTTTGCCCCTGTAGCAAGATTAGAAGCTATCAGATTATTCCTGGCCTTTGCTGTCAACCACAACATAAAGGTGTTTCAAATGGACAATAAATGTGCATTCCTCTATGGTAAAATTCAAGAAGAGGTATATGTTTGTCAACCTCCAGGCTTTGAGGATCCATTTAATCCAAATCATGTCTACAAGCTAAATAAAGCTTTGTATGGCTTGAAACAAGCACCTAGAGCCTGGTATGAAACTCTTTCCACCTTTCTTATTTCCATTGGGTTCACAAGAGGTAAAATTGATAAAACATTGTTTTTAAAATGGAGAGGGAAAGACTTGATGATTGTCCAGATTTATGTGGATGACATCATTTTTGGAAGCACATGTTATAAAATGTGTGAAGAGTTCAGACAACTCATGACAGCTGAGTTTGAGATGAGTGCAATGGGTGAACTCCAGTGCTTTCTTGGTCTCCAAGTAAGGCAACTGCAAAATGGTACTTTCATCCATCAAGGCAAATATGCCAAAGAACTTTTAAAGAAATTTGAGATGGATGATTGCAAGCCATGTAGTACACCCATTGCAACCACAAAAATAGTCATGTTTGATGAAAAGGATGATTTGGTTGATCAAACTCTTTATAGAAGCATGATTGGGTCTTTATTGTACCTGACTGCATCTAGGCCAGACATCATGTTTGCAAATGTGTTTGTGCAAGATCCCAATCAGCCCCTAGAAAGTCAAACCTTATTGCTGTAAAAAGGATATTCAGATACCTAAAAGGTGCTCCCACACTTGGTATCTGGTATCCAGCTGATGGAAATATCAAGCCTTCAGGTTTCTCAGATAGTGACTTTGCTGGATGCAACACAACAAAGAAGTCCACTTCAGGAGGGTGCCAATTCCTAGGCAGTTGCTTAGTGTCTTGGCAAAGCAAAAAGCAAGCAGCTGTTTCAACATCCACTGCTGAGGCAGAGTATATAGCTGCTGCAAGCTGTACAGCCCAATTGTTATGGCTTCAAAATCAATTGCTGGATTTTGGTATCACTGCCCTAAAGACACCTCTCATGTTGGACAGTCAGGCAGCAGAAAATATCATCAAAAATCCAGTCTCCCATTCAACCACCGAGCACATTGATATCAGACATCACTTTGTGAGGGATTACTATGAAAAAGGTTTGATTTCTCTGCACCATGTTCCAACTAAAGATCAGCTGGCTGATGTGCTAACAAAAGCATTAGACACATCCACCTTTGAAAGCTTGATCTCTAGGATTGGCATGCTGAAAATGGAATAACAGGCAAAATCCTATTTTTCTATGAATAAAAGCATTAAAATGTTTTCAGAAAATCAAAATTCCATCCTTAAAAATAGCTAAAAATGAAAATTTTCATTAATCCTTAAAAGTCTGCCATAACCACTATTTTGGTTCAACCATCTGTTCTGATGATTATTGTTCACTGCTGAAAGTTAACCACTGTTTTCTCATTTCCTTGTTAATCACTGTTGTTCAAAGTCAGTGTTTTAACCCACTGATGGCTATCCACCGATAGTTAAAAATCAGCCACTGTTTTCATTTCACAACTGCAAAACCACTGATACTTGTTCCATCAGTGGTTTCCTAAACAATTGTCTTCCATTACTCATCAGAGGTTGGCACGTGGACAGTACTTATCCGTCAGATCTTTTGTAACCACTGCCACGTCAGCATTCACTTTTCCACCATATAAAACCCTGATCAAAACCCCAAACAGGGTTTTCACTGTCGAATCGAATTCAAAATTCCTTTCTTAAAGCAGTTACCATCCATTTATCTCAAATCCTTCATCGTCTTCTTCCTCTAGCATTCAAACTCAACACACCATGGCTCTTCCATACAAAACTCCCCATAACTAACTGTGCATACTTGCAAAACCAAGTGACAGCACAACCTTCAACTCCGTCATTGATGCTCTTTCAACCACAAAGTACAAAACTTTGTTGGCTTGTAATGCTCCTATCTTCCTGGAAACTGTTGGTGCACTACATCTGTTGACTTCGTCTTGTATCGAGTCTTAGACTAGCTAGAATAGATCAGGGCATGTAAAACGAGAAAATGTGATAGAGTTAGAAAGATTTCGCTTGAAGAATTTAATGTATATGAGATTTCGCTTGAAGCAGATCAAGCGAAATCAATATGTTAAGATTTCGCTTGAGTTATGCTGAAGCGAAATCTCAATGTCTATATATAGGGGTGTTAGCTCAAGCGAAATATAGAGAGTAACATTTGTAATTTCCATACCGAGGTGCTGCCGGTGTGAGAACTGATTGTAATTGCTTTCATATCAATACAAATCAGTGTTAAAGTGAAGATTCAGCTGTTTATAGGTCAAATACTTGTTTTCCGCACCTGTATTTGATGGAATTCCTCTGAACCGACTCATTTAGGTCGCGAACCCGATCCTTACAATTGGTATCAGAGCACAGGAGGAGGAGTTCTGCAAAATTCAGCCGAAATCGATCAAAATCTCTTACTTCTACACCTTCTTTTCTTAGTTCAGAAATATTTCACGGTCAAAATTGATTCAATTTCTCATGGATTGTTTAAAAGTACTAGATAACAAACCCTTGAAAGTTTCACAGCAAAATTCGACCTAAAAGTGATCAAAATCAACATTTGAATGGAGTTCGCTTGAACAGTTCAGTATTATTGGACGATTTCGCTTGAAATTTCAAGCGACACTTAACATTTCGCTTCAAACAGAGTTCGTTTTCGCTTCAAGATTTTCGCTTCAAGGTGTTCGCTTCAGGGTTCTTTCTTCAGGATCGCTTCAAAGTATTTCGCTTCAAGAACTTCGCTTGAGAGTTGTTCAGTTTAATTGTTCCGCTTGAAGGGTACCGCTTGAAAACTGATTTCTCTTGAAATTGTTTTGATCTTGAGATACGTGCAAAATTAATCATGGATCCTGATTTTCACAACGCATTTGCAACATCGCCTAGTTCATCTTCCATTGCTCAGAACATGAATTCAAAAAACGAAACGGGGACGACTCAGAAACCCCCTAAGCTAATGGGAATCGAAGAATACTATGGATGGAAAGATAGATTCGAAAACTGGGTGCAGGCAAATCATTTGAGATCATGGGAATGTATTTTAACAAAATATGCTCTACCACTAACCGAAATGCAGACTGAAAAACAGCTTTCAGATTTTAGTAAGGAAGAACGGGAAATATACCGAGCTGAAAAGATGATGATCAGTTTACTTCAACAGGCCATCAAAGAAGACATCTTCATACTACTTCAACATGACAAAACATCACAATCAATATGGGATGCTCTAAAAATCAAGGTTGAAGGCAGTACGAGTATGATTAAAAGCAAGAAGGCATTGCTTAAAAAGGAATTTGATTTGTTCACAAGTTTGCCCGGAGAAGATACGAAGAAACTCATTGAACGATATTGTCACTTAGTGAGAACAATGTCAATGATGAACATTAAAAAGGAAAATGAAGAATGGGTAGATAAACTTGCTGATGCGTTACCTCAGAAAGAGTGGGGAACTTATTTGATGATACTGAAGAATACTGGAGTTTATGATAGGTTGTCAATTTCTCAGTTCATTGAAAAGATTGAAAGTCAGGATTTGGAACAGCAGAAGATTGCTAGGATGAATAATCCAAGTGGTCAACAAGATGTAAAGATGTATTACAAGGGTAGTGTTCCGAATTCAGAAGCTGAAAGAAGTCCGAAAATTCAAACTGCATACAGTGTTGGAGATTCTACAGAAAAGACTGATCAAAACTCAAACAAAAGCAACAGCGGTTTCTCATTGTATCCGAGTGTTAATCCGAAAAGCTCATCAGAAAGTTTTCAGTCTCAAAGCACAAAGATGGGAAATGGTTGTGTGATTCAATGCAACATAGCTCTAAATCTTCCAGAAGGTCAAAATTTTTCTGAAGACATTGCAAAAGATCATATGGCATTACTTGGTTCCGTACTTATCTCATATGAAGGTTTAGTGGCTGGTAGAATTGGAAATCCTATGCTTACCAAAGAGGATTACGACCAAATAGACGCTGAAGAGATGGAATTAATGGATATCAAATGGTGTCTTGCAAGTGTTCTTAGACGTGCTGAAAAGTTCAAAACAATTACCGGGAGAAATGATTTTCTTGATGCTTGTGTTTCTACTTTAGGTTTTGATAAATCTAAAGTTACTTGTTTCAGGTGCAGGGAAAAAGGTCATTTTAAGCGGGAATGCAAAAACAGAGAAGTTAGTGGTGCTCAAAATCCATTTGGAAAAGATGATTACTACCGGAAAGCCATTTATCAGCAAGTTGGTCAGACACAAGATTCACAGACGGCTCATGGAAGAAAGATTGAAGACTCAAAGAAAGGATGTTTGGTAGATTTCAACTGGAGCAACTACATTTCTTTGAACAGCACAGCATGTATAGTGAATCAAAATGATGAACAACTACCTGAAGGATTCAGCTGGGATATGTTTGTTGATGAAAAAGGGGATTTCAAAGCTTTCATTGCAAAGATTGTTAAAGAACCAGACTTGTTTGCAAACTGGATGAGATCAATTGGTGAAACAGTGAAAGATCAATCGATTACATCTGAAGAAAGTTTAGAAAGTGCTGATTCTGAGTCATTAACTACAGATGAGAGTGTACAAAATGATGTTACTTCAGAAAAGGAAGTTGCATTTGATCAAACACCATCTGATTCTGGTGTATCAGAAGATGATTCTGACAAATCTGTAGAGTTTGATAAAACACCGATTGAGATTAGCAGTGATGATGAGGAAGAGAAACATATTAATGTGGCTAAACATCATCTTTCTCCTGAAAGTTTTCATTTTTATTTTGCAGATCGCATGGAGAAACTGAAGGAGAAACAAGCTGCAAAAGAACAACAACAAGATGAGAAGGTTGAAAATGTTGTTCAAACTGAGAAAGTAACTGGGGTAGAAAAAGTAATTGAAGTGGTAAAAACAATCGAGGTTGAGAAGATTGTTGAAGTTGAAAAGCCTTGCAAGAAATGTTTGGAAATTTGTAAGAGTTGTGAAGAAAAAGATGTGACTCTGTTTGATAGAGAAAGACTGATAGAAAAGCTACTATCTGATATTAGCTATGTGAAAGAATCTTATAGCGTGTTAAACAGAACAGTGACAGGTCTTCAAACAACGAACTCTGAAAGAGAAAAGGCTTTAACGATGACGAATTCTACGTTGATGGCAAAGCAAAAGGCAATTAATCATTACATCGAAGAAAATGCTAATCTAAAGCAAGGGTTGGAGAAAGAAAAGATTGAGAATGAAAGGATCAGAAGGTTATTAATGAGTTATTCTTGTTCTGATTATGTTATTGATCGAGTTTATCCTACTGTTGTAGGTTTTGAAGCATTTCAGGATGAGAAGCAAAAGAATGAGACTGGTAAGAAATCGACTGTTAAATACAACAAGTGTCCGCCTCCTATCTGGGAAGGGTATTCTCCTAGAAAACCAAATGAGGAGCAAGTCGAAAAAGCAGTCAATATAAAGTTAAAATCCGAGACAACTGACGTTTTACCAGATAACATTGATATCACGTTTACCTCGTCTGATACTGATCATGAGTCTGAGTTAATCAAAAAGGTGGTCGATCAGGTGTTGGATACTGAGGAGGTGTCTGAGTCAAAGTTTGAGTCTGAGGGTTCAAGTTCGTCAGTCAACAGTTCAAAGTTGTCGGAAAAACGGTCTTACAGTAAAGAATTTTTGCTATCAAAGGCAAATTTGGATGATGAAACATTTGAAGTTGCATATACTTTAAATGATTCGGACAAATTATACTTTGACAAAGAGTTTCCAATTAGAAGTGTTCGTTTTGACATGATTAAAAAGGTTTTCAAAATGACGGAAATTAATTTTTCTGAAATTAAAGATCTAAAATCTATTGAAAAACCTAAAAAATACACTTCTAGAGTTCAACAAAGGTTAAACAAGAAAAAAAGAAAAAAAAATTACAATTCTGATTCTAGTTTTCAAAAGAAAACAAATCAAAATTGTAGTTACAAAAGGAAAGGTCTTGGTTTTACTCCACCTGAAAATCGTAAAAATGAAAAATATGTTAGAGATTTTAAATAAAAAATGACATATGTTGCAGGTAAAAGCTATGAAGAGGAGTCAAATAGCTCATTCTTGAGAAAATCAAATCAAGAGTTCCTTGCTGAAAGAAAAAGAACAGGAACTGGAGTTTTTCATCCAATTGGAGTTTTTCAACCAAAAGACACAAGAACTTGTTTTCAATGCCAAGTGGTTGGACACATCGCTCACAATTGTCCAAACAAAGTCAATAGAAAACAGGGAGTATCTGAAAAACTTAAAGAAAAGGTGGTTGAAAAGAATGATTCATCAACTACAAACTTCAAAAATTTTGAAAATTCAAAGAATGAAGTTGGTGAAAATTCTAAAAGATTGTACAAAAAGAGTGCAAAAGACAACCAAAAATGGATTGTTAAAAAATCAGATGAAAAATCTGGCGATGAATCTGATTCCACAAAATCAGAGGAGTCACAAGATGAGATCAAAGATTTGATGAATGATGTTGACATTAAATCACTGAGTGTGGAAGAGATTAAACAAATGGTTGATAAAGTAGAAAGCTCAGATTTTGATATTGAAAAAACATTTAATGAAAATGTTAAGAAAATTTTCAAGAAAATGATTGATGGGAAAGTAAAGGGGGTTAAAGATTTTTATGCAACTAAAAAGGCAACCTACAACCCTACTGCTCAGGAATTGGAAGCCACCAAGTCAAATAAGACTTGGGTGGAAGTTTGTTTTCCATGATAGTCTAAGGACTATGCCGGAGATCTCAAGTTTATATCGTGGATCAGGAATCGGCATTTTTCTAATGTTTGAAGTTTTTGTTTGAAAGTTTTTGATAGTGTTTGGATGTTTACAGGTTGTATGACTACGCCGGAGCTTCCAGGTTAGTAAGTGTGAAGCAGGAATCGGCATTTTGATTGGTAAAATGGTGATGTAGACGTAACATTCCTACAAGTGATATTGTGTTCTACATGTGGTAATTTTTACAATTGATATAGATGGTGCATACTTGCAAGTGGTAAATCAAGGACATTAATTTGTACTTGATCTGCTACAAGTGCTTAAGAATAGACAAGGTGATGAACCACACCCCGAATCTACAAATGATTATATCATAAAAACTTATTTTCCGGAAAAATCATTTTGATTAAAACAAACTTAAGTGTTTTGAAATCTAAATGAGAAAATAGTTTTGTGATAGAGGGAGTTCTGATTGTTTATGCCAAGTGAATGGAGATTTGATACGATTCGATATCAGTTGTCACTTTATTGTACAGTTTATTTTCAAAATTTCCTAAAATGTGTTTGCATTTTAGGGGGAGTAAATTTTTTTCAGAAAATCCAAAAACATTTGAAAATTTGAAAAAGACAAAAACATGATAAAATTCAAAAATGAGTTTTTGTTGCATAAAGAGGAAATGATAGTACATCAGTGGACTATCACAACATGCTAAAGAAATGTAAAGAAAAAATGTGATAAACAATCTTACTGTGGATATGTCAGTAGGTTTTTGCACATTTAGTAGATTGTGACGAGATATAAACCTAAATTTCAAACTGGCTTGTTCTGTGGGTTAACACAAACTTGGATATATAGGTAACCCCTGAAATCTTGTTTGAAAGGTCCCTTATTCTGAGATACTAGGTCTTTATGCTCAGTGATATCTGGGGTATTATCCCGGGACTTCTGATTTTGCGGAAGCAATGGCCTAGTCCCCGGAGAATACTTTACTTTTGCTTGAAATATAGCTCACCCTCAGCTAAAAATGATGAAACATTGAAAAATGCTAATCATGGCTGTTGAAACAAAAGATCCTCTAAAGGGGACACACCAAAAAGTCGAAGCCGTCATCTCTCTGCGTATACGGGAGTATCGACCTGAGCTCTCATGGCCCTCGTACTATAATTTATTCCTCTGACAGATATCATCTGTGGTATACTCACCTGTAAGACTGAATATTGGGATCTGGATACGGGAGTATATTCAAGTAGTGGGACACACGGATAAGTTTAAGTTGCTTAAAACATTAACAACATATCTCGGATCAATTGAACTTTGTGTGAGAATTTAAGTGGACAAATATACTGACAATCTAGGTAAATTGTTTAGAACTTAATATGAAATGAAGCTTAACGGTGTTAGTGATCTGTCTCAGAAACTGATATGATCCTCTTGCACAAACTCACAAAAATATTTTTTGTAAATATTTCTTTATTGCATTCCTTTACAATCAAAAATTACAAAAAGTTTTTAGTGTGTTTTAGCGTAAATTTTGAAAAAATACAAAAAGATTTTCGACAACTGATATTGGAAAGCTGATTGTCAAAATTTCAAATGCTAAACATGATGACTTGGTTGTGAGGGGGAGTGATTTTTAAAATGTAAAAAGGTTTGTTAAAATCCTACAATTGGTATTTTTTTTTAAAAAAAACCTACTTTTGGTTCATCATTGATTTGTGATATGAGAGAGAATTATCTGATTATATCAGATTGTTGGTGCATTTAAATTGTTAAATTTAGAAAATTTATTTCTGGGTTAAGATTGTTACAGGTGAGCCAGATTAATTCATTCAAAGTTTACAAAAGTCAGACTCTGATTATGAATCTAAAAGTTTGCTAGCTGCTGATGCTGATGAACTTAAGGAATCAAGAGATCTGATCAAGAGAATTAGATGAGATTCAGGCAATGATCTTGTAAACAACATTTGAGTCAGACATTGATCCTAAAACAGATGTTGCTGAAGAACAAATGAATACCAGCAAATCGTGAGGGGGAGTCTGATAGAGCCAGGTGATTCTGGAGAAGAAGATAGAAAGAGAAAAGCCCAGAGACTGATCAAGAATGAAGATGTGAAGACACAGTATTGGTGTGACTCGATAGTCGACTCGTCAACATCTGAGGGGGAGTCTGTTGGTGCACTACATCTGTTGACTTCGTCTTGTATCGAGTCTTAGACTAGCTAGAATAGATCAGGGCATGTAAAACGAGAAAATGTGATAGAGTTAGAAAGATTTCGCTTGAAGAATTTAATGTATATGAGATTTCGCTTGAAGCAGATCAAGCGAAATCAATATGTTAAGATTTCGCTTGAGTTATGCTGAAGCGAAATCTCAATGTCTATATATAGGGGTGTTAGCTCAAGCGAAATATAGAGAGTAACATTTGTAATTTCCATACCGAGGTGCTGCCGGTGTGAGAACTGATTGTAATTGCTTTCATATCAATACAAATCAGTGTTAAAGTGAAGATTCAGCTGTTTATAGGTCAAATACTTGTTTTCCGCACCTGTATTTGATGGAATTCCTCTGAACCGACTCATTTAGGTCGCGAACCCGATCCTTACAGAAACTCAACGAGAATTCTGGAAAAATGCTAAACTTGATGTTAAGGACAAAAAACCCTTAGCAATAAATTCATCAATCCGGGGTATTTCTGTTACCATTACACCACAAACTCTGTCAGAGGTCTTTGAACTCAATGATATTCAAGGAAAAAACTCTTTTCCAAAAACAGAGTATCAAACTGATTTTCTTGAGAGAGGGTACAAAGAGGAAATGGAAAAGGACACTTTACAAAAAGGCAGTTTTCCTCCTGCCATGAGGTTTTTGTTCCATACCCTCCTCATGTGTGTGTCAAATAAAAAAACTGCTTTCAATGAGATACCATTGAAAATTCAATATCTGTGTTATGCAATTTTGAATGAAGAAAATTTTAACTACTCCCAGGAAATTTTCAATGACATGGTTAAGAATATTAATAATATTAAAGATAATAAGGAACCATTTCTCTTGTTTCTATGGTTTCTAAGTTTTTATTTTCAAAAGAAAATTTCCAAGGATAATGCACATGTGCTAATCCAAGGAAATCCTTGTCAAATAAACAGCCTTTATTCTGAAACTTTTACAAGGCTATCAAAACCTTCCAAAACACAAACAGAGGAGCCTGAGCAGAATTTAGCAGCAACAACTACTCCTCAGGTCCCTACTGTTGAGCCCACTGCTCAAGGTGATCACAGTAGCAAACCCACTGCTGTGAAACCCACACCTAAAACCACCAAAAGACCAAAACAGAAAAAATCACATAAGCCCCCCAAACCCACAAAAAAGGTAACTCTGGAAGATGAGATCCCAGAGATTATACCTGTGACAACACAAAAGTCACCATTAACCACTGCTGCTACTTCCTCACAGCAGTTGGATGAAAGATCTCAACCTGAGCCTCAAACTCCTCCTGCTTCTTCTCAAAAAGATCAGGTTGTATCAACAGGGACACCACATTATGATGCTCTGGAATCACTTGATTCCATCATCCACAGCCCAGCTCCTGGGGCAAATTCTCTTTCTACACCCATACTCACTACCCAAATTCCACCACAAATATTACCCTTGTTGGATGCACTTGATGCCACAACAAGTGACTGAGTCTGGTGTCTCTATCATTGCTAACCCACCAACAACTGAGGAGGTTACACTGTAGGAAGTACAAGTACTCCCTGTCAGTAGTTCAAGTGAAGCAGCTACTACAAGTGTTGAACCCACTGGTTTACACTTGGACAGTAGTTTCATCAATAAGACTTCCTTGAAGGCAATTTCTTCTTTGGGAACCATAATGCCCACTGGTGCGTATCCAATATTCACTGGTGCGCTTAGAATGGTAACCTCTTTTGAAGAAAGAAGACCCCAGTACCAGGAACAAGGGGCATCAGTAGATGACTTTTGGGAAACTTTCCCTAAGTCAACTGCTGATACAACCACTGCCAGTGGGAAATCAGATGATCCCATTAAGTTGGGTGATGGTTTACAAAATTGACGGAGAGGGTTGACAAGATTGACACATCTGTTGCAGAAATCAAAACTATGCTGCAACAGTTGTTACAAGCACAAAAGGCAACACCCACTGCTGCAACACCTACAACATCTGCTCCTACTCCCGCTGAGCTTTGGAATCTATTTCAACCTCTGCTTCACAAACAAATAGAATATGTTGATCAACAACATGAGGTTCAAATTCAAAAGATCAGAAATTTGATGGAAGCTAGGTTCAAGGATACACAAGTAGACATCAAGGCAATTAAGGCCCATTTGCTGAAAACCACTGGTACTGCTCCTCCTTCAATCATTTTTGTTGACAACCCACCTGATGATGCCAAAAAGGGGGAGAAAGTTAAGAAGAAAAAGGGATATGAAGATGGTCTATACATTGAACCAGATGCAAAATCTAAACTGATTGTGGAAATCCCTAAGCCAGATGGTTCTAAAAGGGTTGATGAGTCTCAAAATGCCCTAGATGCAGCAAAAGCAGACATAAAAGAGACTATAGAGATAAAAAGGGGCTAAAAGGTTTGAGTAGGAGAAGAAAGTTATGACGGAAAGGGAAGAGCAGGGTACTTCTGAGCCTAAGGAAGAGGAAGTTGTTCCTAAGCCAAAAAGAAGACAGCCTGCTAGAAAAGTAAGGCAACCCAAATCCACACCTTCCAAAACCATCAAACAAACTCCCCAAATTCCCAAAAATTCCTCTCATCAAACCTTCAAACCAACAGATGTTAAAACACCTGTTGTATCAATAGCTGTTGGTACTTCAGTGGTTTCAACAGATGTTTTCCCAACAACTGCCACCAATACTATATCAACACACTTCAACCACTGCCCTCACTATTTCATCAATAACCACACAACCGACTACCACATCACAAACACCACCTGCCAAAAAGCAGAAGACAGCTGATGACACATCATCAGTTGTAATGACAACAGTGGTTGAAACACCAGTTGTTTCAACAGCTGTTAGTCAGCCACCTACCACTTCAATCACTACCACTCAACCTACAAATCCACCACCAACCTCTCCAAAACCCAAAAGGAGAAGGATAATACTGGATGATGATTCTTCACCACCTCCAACATCTTCACAACCACTGACCCTTGCTACCATTCCAAACCCTGTTCCACTCTCTTCAGTACAAGCTCTTAATCCAAATACTACCATTACTCCTGCAGGAGTCCAGTATCCATTAGATCTTCTAGCAGTTATAGAGGAGATAAAATCCTTCTACTCTGAAGATGACCCTGCAAAAAGGAATCTGCCATCTCTTCAAGGTTATCCTAGGCCTAATAACATAGAAGAATATTTGAAGTTAAAGGCTCAACACGCAGAGGATATCTCTAAAAGAAATACAGAGGGAAAATCTGACAAAGAGATTCAAAGATACTTTCAATACCTGCTCACTCAAGTCAGAACTTTGGAGCAATTTTCAAAAGATCTTTGTCAGAAACTATCCAAAAGAGATGATGAAAGCCTGAGAAAAGATTACATTGATCACATCATAGCTTTCAAGAAATACAAGGTAGAAAGAGCTTAATATAAAGAATGGACCATTAGTGAGCTTAAAAAGGAGTTAGAAAGAGTGCAAAAGATGAACAAAGACAAAGTAAAACACATTCCTCCTGTTTGGTCCAAGTACAAAAAAAATGTACCAGAAAGGGCTTTAAAGCTGAAGAGAATGAAAGAAGAGCTTATTGCTGCTGATTATGGGTCAAGGAATCAGGTTAGTAGGTGGAAAAAAGAAAAAGTGATAGATACCTACAAAAGGTTGGAAGAGTTGAGAAAGAAAGATCCCACTGCTCCTCAAAAGCCTATTTATAATGAAGCAGTGGTTCCAGCTAAACCACAAAAGTTACAAATCAGGAAATCCACTGCTCCACCTGCTGCCATCCTTTATCAAAGAAGGAAACAAAAGCAGATGGATGCAGAAACTGAAGCAGATAAAGCACAAGGGGATTACATTATAAAAATGGTCCTTCAGCAAATGATAGCAGAAAATCCTGAATTGGCAAAAGCTACAAACACTTCTCTAAGTGTTATCACCAGGCCTCCATCTCCTAACTCATCATCAATAAAAACTCTCCCAAGAAACCCATTGGATTCAAAAATACTAAAGTGGAAATCTGATAAACAGACCCACGTATTGACTCTGCTCAAATCCAATGGTGAGGTGAAGCATATATCAAGGGAACAAGCACTTGGCCCGGGTGTTGAAGATCTTCAGGATCTACTTGAGCTTCCACTGTGCAGGGATGAGGATGATACAAGTTCCATGGACTTTGAATTACAATTCAAAGGACAAGTCAGGGAATATTTAATGAGGCAATAAAAATCCAAGAATAATGAAGAGTTTTGGCATCATCTGTTCCAGCGGGAGATTGTTGGGATTGAACCCTACAGAGGAACAGTTGATTAAAGCTAAAACTGGATCAGATCAGTGGATTCAGAATAAGCAGATGTTTGTATTTAATCTTTCCCCTTGACAGTGGCTCTAACATATGATGGATTCAAGTACTGCCCTTCCTAACTACTGCTGACCCAAAAGACTGATGAAGACTAAGTGCTGATGCTCAATCAACTGTTATGTCTCAAGTACTGCTGAAGACCAAAGCACTGCTGGAGCCTAAGCAGTGGAATGAAGGATCAGTTGTTTTGTTTATGCTTTGTATATTGTAATCAGTGGTTGTAATAGGTCAGTAGTTTGAGTTTGTTAGGAGGTTAGATGTCACTTTCATGGTGACGTCAGCAAAGATGCCACAGTGGTTTGTTCGGTACTATAAATAGAACAGTACCCTGTACTGTTCTATTAGCTCTTTCTTCACAAGTCATTATGTACGAACAAACCATATGTGAACTCAGACTGAGGGGGAGATTGTATTGCATGCATGCAAGTGTAATTGAATCATTGTAATAAATATAATCATACGATTTCATGACAAATATGTGTGTTGAAAGCAATTCTTCCATTTGATTGTGTGTTGAAAGTTTGTTTCCATTTTAATTCCGCTGCACTTATACTCATTCATATTCATAATTATCAAACAAAAACACAATCACAAGAAACTCAGATCCTAACATTTAATGTCCCGGACATATTGGAATAATTCTAATTATTAAAATTCACCGCGTAGATATATCATTTGATCCACTACGTCATATCTTATAGTATTTCGTGACACCATGATTTACACGCTCGCAATTGTTTGTTGTTTCAATTCAGATGATATGATTCCACTAGAGTCAATAGACCCCTTTTGGAGAAAGCTAGACATGGAGCCTTTGAAAGACGATGTTGAGAAGGATATTGTCAAACCCCGATATTTCCACGTATTACTGGTGGTCCCGATGGAGAGTATCGTGACGTAGTTGATATCATCATAGTCAAACAACACAAATTTAAATGCACAGCGGAAGCAAAAGATAGATTCATTTCAACTTTAATAAATTGTAATATTAAGTATCACAAATAGTTGAAACAGATCCACAGGCGGATCAAAAATAAAAAAGAACGTTGTTCAACAGTTTTATGACATCCAAGCTTGCAAGACTTATTGTGGATGCTAGGAGAAAGCCAGCCTATTTCGAGTAGTACCTGCACTTAACCTTTTTGGGAAAATACGTCAGTTTACACTGGTAAATACAATTAACTGACTCATTTTGAAAAGCTTTAATAAAAATTGATTTGAATGCACGTGGCACAAAACTTTTATAACTTGGGTTAATTATTTATATATATAATCTTGTAAAAGAATTACATGTTTCTTATGCGTTCAGTAGCCCGGGTTGAATACCGGGTTAAAGATTAATTGAAACACCACATGATATAGTCCCACGGCGGGTTATTCCCGAAACTGGATGTTATACCTTATTATTTATAAATACACTAACGGGTGTACGCATGCACCCGTGTGTTAAGGTCGTGGCCATTTCTTTGAATGATGCCAAGGATATCCGGGACATGGTCATTAACCCCCCAAAGGCTTTAAGCAAACAAAACAATTTAAACGGGTCATTTCAATAAATTAACCTCCATTCGATTAAAGATTCAACGCCCGACCAAGCAGTATTTTATATACCATACCCCAAGCCCGTATAGGGAATTGAAAATAAGTTAAAAGTATTTACCTGAGCTAAATATAAATTCAATCCCAGCGGTATCTCAAATCAACAAGTATAGATAGTTTTACTAGGCTCCTAAATCTGGAACGAAGGTTTTTAATAACCTATTAGAATCCTAACGGGTCTTTAATTAAGCTTAGACTTAGACCGGTTAGTTTTCAAAAGGAATACACGGTTCCAACGCATGGTAAAGCGAAAACCGGTTTAGAATGTTATTTTGACCCGACAAGCTTGTATGCTTGTTTAATATGGGTAACTTAAACACATTCTGAATTTTGAGATGAAAACGATATAGTTTGACCCGTTTCGGCTAATATATGCCAACTAGTTATATAAGCCGATCCGAACGCGAAAAGTGCGTAACGGGTAACCATATGAGTCATATACAAGTTTCCTAAGTTAATATGCCTTAAATATGTCGTGACATCAGTAAGATATCTTCTATTATGCCCCATATGAATTTGAACTCAAATTATGCCCCGTAAGGGCATTTTGGTCATTTAAAAGGTTATAAAAGAGTTTAAATATAATTCTGAGTTTCGGGTCTGATGTAAATAGTAAAAATACTTAATTTACTAAGTTATATCAGTAGGGTATAACCTATATGTGAAATTTATCATTTCTAACCATACTATGCACCGAAGGGGCATTTTGGTAATTTCACTTAAGGTTTAAAGGTCAAATCCGGAAATCTGAGTTTAAAACTTTTGCTTACTGCTAAGGTATAAAAATTTACTTAAAACCTTAGTAGGTAACAAGCCTTATATATCTAAAATGGTTTCAATACACACTATGCGTTAAAAACGCTTAAAAAGGCGATTTGGAGCTATTTCCGGGTTTTTATAAGAAAGCTGATATTTTTATTATTCTAGAAAGCTTAAAATACTCTATTAATCATTTATAATCAGTAGCAAAAGGTTTGGGGTCAAACGGATTTGAAAAACTCATTTTATAATCAAGCTTAGAACTCTAAGTTATGCTCAGCCTAAAAATAAATAAAAATCTCCAAAAATCCCAAAATATTATTTTATATCAGTGGGTAAAAAGTTTGGTATCAAAAATCGGGTTTAGATAGGATATATGCTAATTACACCGTTTACTTACTAGAAACTTTCTATTTACGCTAATGAGCATAACTCTTAACCTAGACCTCAAACTGATGTCAAATTTTAGGGACAAGTCTAATAATCAGTAACTAAGGTTTCTATTCTTTTATATATTCAAAATTCATGTTTTAAGGTCATATGGGCATAATAGTCAATATTTAGGCATTTAACGGAAACATGCGTATAAATCGGATAACTCATGAACCAAGTTGTATAATCATAGAGGGTTATACTTATATGAAACCTGGTCCTAATGAGGCTCTAAGGCATTTCTAAACTATGCTCAAATGGGTCAGAACTGAAAGTCAAAGTAAAAGTCAAACTATGCGACTTTCGGTTCCAAACCAAGCCTAAACTGAAAATTGTCGAGTTGAACATGTTTAGACATGTTCTTACATTAATTACCAAGTTATATTAATGAAAAAATAGGTTGCATAGCTTCTACATTGCTAATTATGCATTAATTCAAAAATAATCTTCCTGTTGACTTTTTGAGATTAACTTTGACTCGACAATTGACATAGTTAGAGTGGGAATCAGAGAGTACCATTTTAAGGGTATATTACCCATATAATTACCAACTTATAGGTACTTTTAATTCGAGATTTGACTGAACAATTATTGATTAATCTCGAAGTCAAACCTTTATTACGACGGTTTGACTTTTAGCTAATTAACTAAGCTAAATTGAATTAGAAAGGATTAAGGACACTTACAAAGGCCCTAAGTATGATTTGGAACTTAAGGGAAGCTTGTTGATGATCAGAGAAGCTCCAGAGAAGTCCTTGAGGTGAGTTGCAAATGAGTGACAAAATGTTGCAACTTGTTCTTCTTATATAGTGAGCCAATTGCCATATGATCATCACACCTAGGTCTATAAATGTTACAAGGTGTTCTCAGGTGTTCCTAAGATGCTAAAAACTAGTTATAGGGCCCCCTGAATTCGAAAACCACTCATATAAGGCGGTGTAATAGGCTGAACAGGCAGCTGTCCAATTTCTGCTGCCAGCGACAGTCTTACGGACCGTAAGGAGGAAGCCTGGCGGTCCAAAAGCACCTCTTTGCGGACCGTAAACCATTGGTCATGCGGTCCGTAACCGACCTTGATCAAAGATGCCCAGTTACAACCTTGCGGACCGTAAGCCCTTTGCTTTGCGGTCCGTATCCGCCTTACGGACCGTAAGGTAAACCCTTTTGCGGTCCGTAAGCCTTCGTCAGCAGACAAAACCTTTGTAAACTTCCAAGTTTTGACCATGCAATCATTCTATCTCCGAATCTCATGCCTTCACTGCAGTAGGGGGACCATATGGGCAGGCTTTGCATGTCCTTGCATGTGATGCCATGCATATGAGGTTTTTTTGGACGTATCTAAATGGCTTTTCAAATGGATCTTGCAGTGTAGTTGAATAAGTCAGATTCTTTTGAATAAGAATTGATTATTTTAAGTACCCAAGTTATTCATAAACTAAATTTTATTTAATTTAGGAGTAACTGGTTTAAATACATCGGATGTTTATCATAACGTTTTAAGGTCTTGGGATTTATTATTTGGTCGCTCAGAGGTGTTTATTAACATGTCGCCCCTTTTAAATCCTACCATACATCTTCTAATTTTTTACTCGGTTTCCTGACACGTTTATCTTACATGACACGTGTCTTTATTATATTGGGTATGATTTTACGAGGTGTTACATACTCACCCCCTTAAAAGAAATCTCGACCGCCTCGAGATTTACTGAAACAAGTGAGGGTATTTTTCCTTCATGGTAGACTCTACCTCCCACGTATATTCGGGACCTCTGCGGGCATCCCATTTAACCTTTATGATAGGTACATGCTTCCTTCGAAGCTTCTTAACCCGTCGATCCTCAATCGACAAAGGTTTTTCCACAAATTTCAAGCTCTCATCTATGTGCACATCTGTATGTGGTATGAATAGCGATCCATCTGCTAGACATTTCTTCAGATTGCAAATATGGAATACATTGTGAATGCCACTGAGCTCTTCAGGCAAGTTCAACTTATAAGCCACTGATCCAACACATTCGATAATCTCGAATGGTCCTATATATCTTGGGCTTAACTTACCTTTCTTACCAAATCGCATCACCCCCTTCCAGGGTGATACCTTAAGCAAAACTTTATCACCAACCTCAAACTTTAGAGGTTTTCGCCTTTTATTAGCATAACTTTTCTGCCTATCCATGGCAGCTTTTAGGCGGTCGCGAATCTGGACAATCTTGTCCGTCGTTTTAAAGACTATCTCAGGTCCTGATAATTGAGTTTCCCCTACTTCTGCCCAACAAATAGGCGTTCTGCATTTCCTACCATATAATGCTTCAAAAGGTGCGGCCTGAATGCTGGTATGGTAGCTATTGTTATAGGAGAACTCGATCAATGGCAGGTGACTATCCCAACTACCACCTAAATCAATCACACAGGCACGAAGCATGTCTTCCAAAGTTTGGATTGTACGCTCACTTTGCCCATCTGTCTGTGGATGGTAAGCCATACTAAAATTTAAGCGCGTGCCCAAAGACTGTTGGAAACTTTTCCAAAAATGTGATGTGTATCTGGTATCTCTGTCAGAGATAATAGACACTGGTACGCCATGCAGGGATACAATCTTATCTACGTACAATTGGGCTAACATGTCGGAGCTATAGGTCTCCTTAATGGGTAGGAAATGTGCTGATTTAGTCAGTCTATCTACTATTACCCATATAGTATCATTTCCTTTCTTTGTCTTTGGTAACTTGGTGATGAAATCCATTGTCACCATCTCCCATTTCCACGTGGGAAGTTCAGGCTGTTGTAGCAAACCTGACGGCTTTTGATGTTCAGCTTTGACTTGCGCACACGTCAAACACTTAGCTACATAGGCGGCTATAGACTTTTTCAAGCCTATCCACCAATAGTTTGCCTTTAGATCCTGATACATCTTATCAGCTCCAGGATGAACGGAATATTTGGAACTGTGGGCTTCCTGGAGGATAACATCCCGAAGTCCTCCATAAACTGGAACCCAAATTCGTCCATTTAACCTCAGAATTCCGTCCTTGCAATAGGATAACTGTTCTTCAGTTACTCCTAGCTTTTCATTAGGATAGTTAGCTTCCAACACAGCTTCCTTCTGTGCAGCTAACAACCTTTCGTTCAAACTATTCTTTATCTCAATGCTCTTGGCATTGATTCTTATAGGTTTCACTCTTTCTTTCCTGCTTAAGGCATCGGCAACCACATTTGCCTTGCCTGGATGGTATCTTATCTCACAGTCATAATCATTCAAGGTTTCCATCCAACGTCGCTGCCTCATGTTCAAATCTTTCTGATTAAACAAGTGTTGAAGGCTTTTGTGATCTGAATAGATCACACACTTGGTTCCATACAAGTAATGCCTCCACAGTTTCAGTGCAAATACAACAACACCCAACTCCAAGTCATGGGTGGTGTAATTCTTCTCATGCACTTTTAATTGTCGTGAAGCATAGGCAATAACTTTGACTTTCTGCATAAGCACACATCTCATACCTGTGTGCGATGCATCACAATATACCACGAATTCTTCTATTCCATCAGGCAATGTTAACACTGGTGCATTGCTCAACTTATGCTTAAGAATGTCAAAGGATTCCTGCTGCTTAGGGCCCCAATCAAACTTAATATTCTTACGCGTTAGCGAAGTTAGGGGCGCAACAATCCTTGAGAAGTTTTCGATAAATCGCCTATAATATCCTGCTAAACCAAGAAAGCTACGAATTTCTGTAGGCGTCTTTGGCTCTTGCCAATTCATGACAGCTTCAACTTTAGTGGGATCTACTTGGATACCACGCTCACTAACAACATGTCCAAGGAATTGGACTTCACGAAGCCAGAATTCACACTTCGAAAATTTAGCATAGAGCTTTTCTTGTTGAAGTAGCTTAAGAATGCAACTGAGATGCTTCTCATGGTCAGCTTGGCTCTTTGAGTAAATGAGAATGTCGTCCATGAAAACGATGACGAATTTATCTAGGTAGGGCTTACAGACGCGGTTCATGAGATCCATGAATGCGGCAGGTGCATTAGTGAGCCCAAAAGGCATCACTAGGAACTCGTAATGACCATAACGAGTCCTAAATGCAGTCTTGTGCACATCTTCATCTTTCACCTTCAATTGATGATAGCCTGACCTCAAATCGATCTTGGAGAAGTAGCTTGCCCCATGTAATTGGTCGAACAGATCGTCGATCCTGGGCAAAGGATACCTATTCTTGATAGTGACCTTATTAAGCTCACGGTAATGGATGCACAGACGCATCGATCCATCCTTCTTCTTGACAAATAGAATTGGCGCTCCCCAAGGAGACAAACTAGGTCTGATGAAACCTTTGGTTAGCAATTCATCTAGTTGTGTCCTTAATTCCTTCATCTCTGTTGGTGCCAACCAATAAGGCGCTCTCGCAACAGGTGCTGCTCCAGGGATGATGTCAATTCTGAATTCTACTTGCCTATCTGGGGGTAAACCAGGTAGTTCTTCAGGAAAAACTTCAGGGTAAATGACTGGAATATCTTCAATCTTGGGTTTCTGCTCATCAATGGTTACATGTGCCATATAAATGACACAACCCTTCTTCAAACATCTAGATGCCTTGAGCATAGACACTTGCTCAGGCAGTCCATACTGGGTGTCTCCCTGAATGGTAATTGGCTCACCAGACGGAGTCTTGATCACCACTTGTTTCCTATTGCACACTATCTGGGCTTGGTTACGAGATAGCCAATCCATGCCTAAAACTATGTCAAAACCGGCTAACTTCAAAGGAAGTAGGGACAATGGAAAAGAATGGTTCCTAATGGATATGAAACATCCATCTAACACGGTTGACGCGGTTTCTAGGGTACCATTAGCTAATTCCACCTCATATTTCAAACTTAGGGTTTTAACAGGTAAATTCAGCAATTTGCAGAACTTATTATCTACAAATGACTTATCAGCTCCTGAATCAAAAAGTACTCTTGCATAAACATCATTTATGAGGAAGGTACCTGTGATCACATTGTCGTCCTGAACAGCTTCCTTTGCATCCATTCGGAAGACCCTTGCATTAGTCTTCTTCCCATCCTCAGTCTTCTTTGCAAATTTTCGGCAGTTGGATCTGATATGCCCTTTTTCATTGCAACTATAGCACGAAGCATCCTTGATTTTCTTACAGTCTAAGGTCTTGTGCTCAGAAGACTTGCAAATCCCACGTGCCCTTGGCTGTGACTGGGATTTCGACTCATACCTGCACTTCCCAAAATGTTGTTTCTTGCAGACTTTACATTTGGGCTTATCTCCCGATTGATGACCATCTTTCTTGGATCCAGAACCCTTCTTGTGGTCATTGTTTCCCTTATGTCTCTTATCTGATCGCCGTGAGTTATCATCCTCTCGCTTCCTTTTCTCAGCATCAGTGTTTCTTAGCGATCTTAGCCTGACCGCGTCCAAGGTAAGGGACAGAGATAGATCAGCTGCTGATCTAAAAGTAGCAGGTCTGGATGCCTTAACACTAGCTTTGATTTTTTGGGGCTAAACCCCCAATGAAGCGAGCAATCCTTTTGGGTTCTGGGGTTACGAGATACGGAACCACCTAGACAGGGTATTGAAACTGGTAAGGTAAGCTTGACAATCTAAATTCTTCATCACCAACGATAAGAAATCTGATTCAATTCTTTCAACTTCATGCTGCGGGCAATAATTCTCCTTAATGAGGGCAACGAACTGATCCCATGACAAGTTGTAGAGTGGGATCTTTCCAGCAGCTTGAATGAGAGACTTCCACCATGCTAGTGCCTCTCCCTTGAACGATTGGGATACATACTTCACTACATCCCTTTCAGCACAACCGTTGATGTCAACTACTATGTCCATCTCATCCAACCAGGTCATACAATCAATTGCCCCTTTCTCCCCAGTGAAATCCCGGGGTTTGCAGGAAACAAAGTACTTATAGGTACAGGACTTGGTACATGGTTTATCATCAAACACTATCCTTTTAGATGGAACACTGTGTTGATTAGATGAATGTCGATCATCATCTTTCTTTGGCTCATTTTTCTTAGAGGGTGGCTTGCTATGAGCCTCCGAATGAGTCTTAGGTTTGGAGTGTGGTGTGGATAGGGTCCTACTTCGAGTCCCGCTAGATTCATTATACTGCCGTTCTATAGCTTTTGTAACAACATTATCTACTAATGCTTGCAGCTCCGCACCGGTTACATGTATTTTAGTATTTTCATGGTTTTCCACCGGATGACTGTTTACTTCTTCTGAACTAGCCATGTAGCTTTAATTGCTACATAATTCAAATAAGGGCAAGGTTTATATAGAAGCTTATACAGTTTTTTGTTTTTTGACAATTTATTAACCATGGTTTTTAATAGCCATTTCGGTTAATTTGTTAAATATATAATCATTCAGGATCTTTATCATCATCCTAAATTATAAGATAGTAATAGCACAAATGGCCCAGTCACGTAGACAAGTTTAGTTTATAAACCAAGATTTTACAGAATCGAGGTATCAAGGTTTGAATCAAAGTTCGCTACCTTTTCTTGACAGGGAGTTGTAGGCTACCACTGTCTTTAGTCCCAGAGGACGTTAATTATAGCCCGTGGGCACTTCATCCTTAAGGGATGATTATAAGGGAAATTAGAATAACCCAATATAAGAATGACTTAAGTGATTTTATCGAATCACATTTGTCAAGCATGTTAATATGCTTTCAGAAGTTAGGGTTTTGAATCTTTTGGATGGGTTTTACCATCTTTCCCATGTCTGCAGTGACATTTAGGCTAGGTTTTACCTTTAAGATTCTTTTAATATTTACGCAGAACAACCCTAAATTGAGAGGTTAATATGGATCTGAATCTAATTGTGGAACTACCATCTTGGCCCTGTCTTAAGGTGACACATGGCTAGGTCTTGTCCTTTTTAGATTTTGCCATTTTATTATAATGGTAGATCTTATAATAGGAATGTTATTTTATTTATTTCACATTTTATGTTTATGCACATAATTAAATAAATGAAAATTTAAATTAACCATTCCATAAAATTTAACAAGTACAATGTTGCCCTAAACAGGACTTCTACTAAAATAACATGCCCACGCAGGGGCTTAAACAACAAACATACCCACGCAGGGGTCAACAGAAAAACATGCCCTCGCAGGGGCATAATACAAAAAGACATACCCTCGCAGGGGTTAAACAAAAAGGCATGCCCACGCAGGGGCTGAATTGAAAACAAGGAAATTCAACCAACAATTTGAAGGATTCAATGGTCCTTTTTGCTTTTTCCTTTTATTAAACTTGCCAATCCCTTGAAGAAACCTTGTCGTTCCTGCAATCTCTGTGAACTTCTTGCTCAACCTGGTCCAGTCTTTGGAGAATTTCCTCCCGTTCTGGCAGGGAAAACCGTGGTATCTGTGGCTGCGACTGATGAGGAGGTCGAAGAGGCGGCTGCTGTTGGTATCCATAAGATGGGTATCCAACTCCCCAGGGAGCTCCGTAAGGCCCTTCGGGGTTAAGAGCATTGTAGTTCCACGCCGCTAGGTATGGGTCGATCTCAGCATAATTAAAGCTGGTGTGAGCCGGCTGCTCAAAGGGATTATACGTTGCTGGGCCAGCGTACGTGGGAATTGGGTTGTCAAAGCCCAATGGTGGTGGCACGACAGGTGCAGAGTTCCCTTCCGGGATGGGGTTTGAAGGTCCCCCCATCTGCTGGTCTTCTTGGAGCGGCGGGTAGTGGCTGCCACTCGATGGTTGAGGGGTGCTGATCTGCACTCCTCCTCGCACGGACATCCGTGCGTTCGATCTCCTTCGCCTTGGCGGCTCAGGAGGCTGCTGCTGAGGTGGTGGTGGTGGTGGCGGGGTAATTGCCACGAAACGTGAATCCCTGGAAGGATCCTGCTGCTGCTGATGAGGCGTTGAATGATAAGAGGGTGTGAAATACCACTCATACTGGTTGAACCTTGTTTGGTAGCTGTCAGGACCACGGTAGGGTGATCCATGAAAATATGACCCATCAGAAATTTCTATAGGATGTGTGGGGGTACCGGTCGGTGGTTCGGTAGGGTCGGTATCCTCATCCATATCCATGGCGTGATCTCTAGAAAAGTGATCTTCAGGTCCCAATGGGTTAACACCCACTGGTTCTTCGAGGTAATTTGCCGGGTTGAACCGGCTTCGGAAGATATGTGAAGGGTTATCAAAGGAGTGACAAGAGTTGGACCTCAGGAGAGGGATAAATGAAGGTTGTGGGTTTTCGGGCTCATTTTCTGAATGGGGTCCAAAAGAGTGAAGATAAGACAGTGACGAGCTTAACGAGACTGGCCGCCTCGCTGGCTACAGATGTGTCCTCCAGTCCCCCTGGGGACTTGTACGCATGTTGATGGGTGAGGTTCGTCTTTGAGACGGCCCGGCCTCGTGGTCGTGGCCTGCTACAAGTGCTTTTCCTTTTCTCCTAAAGAATCTTGGCGGCATATTCAAATCTGTCAACATAAACAAGGATAGCAACAAAATATAAAAGACAAAAATAAAACAAAATCAGGATTTGTCCTATGTTCTTTGTCTAGACTCGAAAATTTGAGGAATGTGCAATTGTGTAACTGAGATTAAACACAAAAGGCTAGTGTTTAATTCACTCAGAGTTGGCTCTGATACCAACCTGTCACACCCCGATATTTTCACGTATTACCGGTGGGCCCGGTGGGGAGTATCGTGACGTAGTTGATATCATCATTGTCAAACAACACAAATTTAAATGCACAGCGGAAGCAAAAGATAGATTCATTTCAACTTTAATAAATTGTAATATTAAGTATCAAAAATAGTTGAAACAGATCCACAGGCAGATCAAAAATAAAAAGGAACATTGTTCAACAGTTTTATGACATCCAAGCTTGCGAGACTTATTGTGGATGCTAGGAGAAAGCCAGCCTATTTCGAGTAGTACCTGCACTTAACCTTTTTTGGGAAAATACGTCAGTTTACACTGGTAAATACAATTAACTGACTCATTTTGAAAAGGTTTAATAAAAATTGATTTGAATGCACGTGGCACAAAACTTTTATAACTTGGGATAATTATTTATATATATAATCTTGTAAAATAATTACATGTTTCTTATGCGTTCAGTAGCCCGGGTTGAATACCGAGTTAAAGATTAATTGACACACCACATGATATAGTCCCGCGGCGGGTTATTCCCGAAACCGGCGGTTATACCTTATTATTTATAAATACACTAATAGGTGTACGCCTGCACCCGTGTGTTAAGGTCGTGGCCATTTCTTTGAATGATGCCAAGGATATCCGGGACATGGTCATTAACCCCCCAAAGGCTTTAAGCAAATAAAACAATTTAAACGGGTCATTCCAATAAATTAACCTCCATTCGATTAAAGATTCAATGCCGACCAAGCGGTATTTTATATACCATACCCCAAGCCCGTATAGGGAAAATAAGTTAAAAGTATTTACCTGAGCTAAATATAAATTCAATCCCAGCCGTATCTCAAATCAGCAAGTATAGATAGATTTTACTGGGCTCCTAAATCTGGAACGAAGGTTTTTAATAACCTATTAGAATCCTAACGGGTCTTTAATTAAGCTTAGACTTAGACCGGTTAGTTTTAAAAAAGAATACACGGTTCCAACGCATGGTAAAGCGAAGACCGGTTTAGAATGTGATTTTGACCCGACAAGCTTGTATGCTTGTTTAATATGGGTAACTTAAACACATTCTGAATTTTGAGATGAAAACGATATAGTTTGACCCGTTTCGGCTAATATATGCCAACTAGTTATATAAGCCGATCCGAACGCGAAAAGTGCGTAACGGGTAACCATATGAGTCATATACAAGTTTCCTAAGTTAATATGCCTTAAATATGTCGTGACATCAGTAAGATATCTTCTATTATGCCCCATATGAATTTGAACTCAAATTATGCCCCGTAAGGGCATTTTGGTCATTTAAAAGGTTATAAAAGAGTTTAAATATAATTCTGAGTTTCGGGTCTGATGTAAATAGTAAAAATACTTAATTTACTAAGTTATATCAGTAGGGTATAACCTATATGTGAAATTTATCATTTCTAACCATACTATGCACCGAAGGGGCATTTTGGTAATTTCACTTAAGGTTTAAAGGTCAAATCCGGAAATCTGAGTTTAAAACTTTTGCTTACTGCTAAGGTATAAAAATTTAGTTAAAACCTCAGTAGGTAACAAGCCTTATATATCTAAAATGGTTTCAATACATACTATGCGTTAAAAACGCTTAAAAAGGCGATTTGGAGCTATTTCCGGGTTTTTATAAGAAAGCTGATATTTTTATTATTCCAGAAAACTTAAAATACTCTATTAATCATTTATAATCAGTAGCAAAAGGTTTGGGGTCAAACGGATTTGAAAAACTAATTTTATAGCCAAAAAGGGTAAAACCGGCAATTACCGAATCAAGCTTAGAACTCTAAGTTATGCTCAGCCTAAAAATAAATAAAAATCTCCAAAAATCCCAAAATATTATTTTATATCAGTGGGTAAAAAGTTTGGTATCAAAAATCGGGTTTAGATAGGATATACGCTAATTACACTGTTTACTTACTAAAAACTTTCTATTTACGCTAATGAGCATAACTCTTAACCTAGACCTCAAACTGATATCAAATTTTAGGGACAAGTCTAATAATCAGTAACTAAGGTTTCTATTCTTTTATATATTCAAAATTCATGTTTTAAGGTCATATGGGCATAATAGTCAACATTTAGGCATTTAACGGAAACATGCGTATAAATCGGATAACTCATGAACCAAGTTGTATAATCACAGAGGGTTATACTTATATGAAACCTGGTCCTAATGAGGCTCTAAGGCATGTCTAAACTATGCTCAAATGGGTCAGAACTGAAAGTCAAAGTAAAAGTCAAACTATGCGACTTTCGTTTCCGAACCAAGCCTAAACTGAAAATTGTCGAGTTGAACATATTTAGACATGTTCTTACATTAATTACATATTAATGACAAAATAGGTTGCATAGCTTCTACATTGCTAATTATGCATTACTTCGAAAATAATCTTCCTGTTGACTTTTTGAGATTAACTTTGACTCGACAATTGACATAGTTAGAGTGGGAATCAGAGAGTACCCTTTTAAGGGTTTATTACCCACATAATTACCAACTTATAGGTACTTTTAATTTGAGATTTGACTGAAAAATTTTTGATTCATCTCGAAGTCAAACCTTAATTACGACGGTTTGACTTTTAGCTAATTAACTAAGCTAAATTGAATTAGAAAGGATTAAGGACACTTACAAAGGCCCTAAGTATGATTTGGAACTTAAGGGAAGCTTTTTGCTGATCAGAGAAGCTCCAGAGAAGTCCTTGAAGTGAGTTGCAAATGAGTGACAAAATGTTGCAACTTGTTCTTCTTATATAGTGAGCCAATTACCATAAGATCATCACACCGAGGTCTATAAATGTTGCAACATGTTCCCAGGTGTTCCTATGATGCTAAAAACCAGTTATAGGGCCCCCTAAATTCAAAAACCACTCATATAAGGCGGTGTAACAGGCTGAACAGGCAGCTGTCCAATTTCTGCTGCCAGCGACAGTCTTACGGACCGTAAGGAGGAAGCCTTGCGGTCCGTAAACCGTTGGTCATGCGGTCCGTAACCGGCCTTGATCAAAGATGCCCAGTTACAACCTTGCGGACCGTAAGCCCTTTGCTTTGCGGTCCGTATCCGCCTTACGGACCGTAAGGTAAACCCTTTATGGTCCGTAAGCCTTCGTCAGCAGACAAAACCTTTGTAAACTTCCAAGTTTTGACCATGCAATCATTCTATCTCCGAATCTCATGCCTTCACTGTAGTAGGGGGACCATATAGGCAGGCTTTGCATGTCCTTGCATGTGATGCCATGCATATGAGGTTTTTTTGGACGTATCTAAATGGCTTTTCAAATGGATCTTGCCGTGTATTTGAATAAGTTAGATTCTTTTGAATAAGAATTGATTATTTTAAGTACCCAAGTTATTCATAAACTGAATTTTATTTAATTTAGGAGTAACCGGTTTAAATACATCGGATGTTGATCATAACGTTTTAAGGTCTTGGGATTTATTATTTGGTCGCTCAGAGGTGTTTATTAACATGTCGCCCCTTTTAAATCCTACCATACATCTTCTAATTTTTGACTCGGTTTCCTGACACGTTTATCTTACATGACACGTGTCTTT
>JARYGA010025101.1:0-169470 GCA_030545235.1 Helianthus tuberosus
TTATAGTAAAACGTAATTATTTTACGGATTTTCTAGAAAAACGGGACAGAGTTTCCTCTGTTTTTGGACGCCCTGACAACACAAGTTGTCTCTATATTTTCAAAATTCAATCAATATTCAACAATAATTACGTATCATCAATTTATAAACGAAATAATAAATCAAGGTACTATTTAACTATCACTTTCGTTATTTTGTTTGGCTCGAGCTCGTTATCACGTAAGTATAAAAACACGAAAATATTTAACGTGTCATTAGTTTTTACCAAGTCTTCAAGTCGAAACGCGGACTGAGTTGACCCGGGTTGACTCGCTGAGTTGATTGAGTCAACCGGGTTTGACCCGAGTTGACCGAGCCAAAACTGAAGCTGACCGAGCTTGACCCGAACTGAGCTGTTGACCGTCCCGAACCTGTTGACCAGTCGTGACTGTTTGACCTGGACCCGAACCGGGTTAACTCGGTTTAACCGAGTTGACTCGAACCAAAACCCGAAACTTGAAACGAGACCCGATCCACCACTAAATCTGACCTGATGATACGTGAAACCCGATGGACCGAGGCGAGGACCCCTGGTCCGAGATAGGGACCACCGGTCACCACCAGCACCGCCGCCAACAGCAACCTCCGCTGCTCCTGATGTCGTGAATACCACCACCTGATCCGGAGCTCGTCGGGTAAAAACATTGACCACCGGATAAACGAACCGACCAGCGGTCCGAGCCTTTGACCGGCGGTTCTCCCTCTCTCTCTCTGGTTATCGCCGCCGCACCACCACCGGACTGTGGTGGTGGTGGTGCTTGTTTTCTGGATCGACAAAAGGGGGGGTAGGGGCTGGTTGTTGTTTGTAATCGAGAGGAGAGGGGTAGAAGTGTTGAGGGTGTTTGGGTGAGTTACCGGTCGTCGGTGGCCGGTCGGAGGTCCGGCTCCGGTCACCGGAGATGTCGTTTAGAGAAGGAGAGAGCTGAGGACTTGTGAGTTTGGCTGATATGTTGAATGTCTGCATTATGGAACAAAATAGTGACCATAAGGTCTCTTAAATACATACACAGGTCATAGTTTGTGGGTTTTGGGCTTGGGCCCAAGGCCCACAAGGCCAATCTCCGTGTTTAGTGGCCCGTACTTCCCCACGAGACCCTTTATTAAAACCCAAACTCCTCGTAAGGCCATAAATTATAAGTTTTGGTCCAAAGATAATTAAAATTGTGTATGTAGTCCTTGTCGCGTCTTGATCGTCGGTTACGTAAAAAAAAAGCGTGTAAATTGCGTCGTTTACCGTTTCTAATCCGTTTTTCGATCCGGTTTCGAATACAGTTATTAAAATTCGAAAACAAAACCAAATATATCATAATATATTAATATCGAGACTACATTCGTGTCCGGTGCTTTCGTTTCGTCGTTGTTTGTCGGTGCGTTACTGTTTCTGCGTTCTTCGTTCTCGTTTGCGCGTTGTGTCGTACGGAAGCACTATATATTTGCGAAACTAAATTATAAGTATAAAATATTCGTATAAAACTTGTGATTGTTGGCGTTGTCAGGATCTTGTACGGTATCAGTTCGTTGTCGTGTAATATTCGCCAGATTCTTCCGTAAACCACTGTTCACGCCCTGTAAAGCCGGTTAGCCGTTCCTTGGCACTCCAAAGGCCTAATTAAGTTTATTTGTGCTGTAAACATTATTTATTATTGTGTTAATCAACTGTTAATCACGTAGTTAAGGGCGTAAATTACCGGTTGTCACAGTCTCCCCCTGTTAATAAAATTTCGTCCTCGAAATTTAGACTACGTCAACTCCTTTGAGTTACGTTATATGTAGGTAAATACGAATAATGTCAAAGGAAACGAGATATACTGATACAGTCACCAATGTGACCAAGTTAACAGGGGTCCAATAGAAAAGGAATTTCAACCAATAGAATTCCAAGTGGACGTTTACAATATGCAAATGAATGTTAGAAATAATAACATTCGCTAGGAGAAGCTTAGAATCAACAAGTCCAAACGAAATAGTTTTGCATGAAACGCTCGATCATGATCAGCCCAAGCTGCAAGTTCTACCGACGCCACAAGGTGTCGTAGTGAATGAATCAATTCAATAGTAGCGGTGATTGAACAAGTATCACCTGTGTTTTGCATCAAATGCTCAATCATAATTAGCCCAAGCTACAAGTTTATACCGACACCACAAGGTGTCGAAATCAACAAACGACTTAATGGAGTCGTAGACCAAACAAATTTACTACGACTCAGAACAATGAAACGCTTGTTAAAACGAATTCGAATATGATGTTTTCAATACATCATATGGTGTTTTGAATTGAATATGTGTAATGAACAAGTTCAAACAATTGAATTTTGATTTCGGCGCAAGCCGACAATAGATACATGTATCGACAAGAAAACTTTCGGCATGGTCAAAACGAAAACCATGTATGTAACTTGAAAAGAAAGGGATTTCAAGAAAATGTGTTGACCTGATAACGAAGAAGCCAACAATTACAATATTGCAGGTCATTCGAATCATAAATCAACAATTAGATTTAGCGAAACAATATTTGAGCTTTAATGAAACGCCTTATTCGAAACAAAACCGCATGCGAAACAAACGATGCATGCGTAACATATGAATTTTCAAGAAATAAAGCAATGAGTATTCGCTATAATGAAAGAAATGATTGTGATACAATGACCATTAAGAGGAGTAGAGATACGAAAATCTACTCAGTAAATGTGAAAGTCGAAATTTCAATAAAAGAAATTTAAGGACTTTACATGGGGTTGCATGTGACGACCAGTTGTTAGGTGACATTGCCATAGAATGTCAAACATATCGAATTCGTCATTAATGAGTTAGGGGGAATGCGGAGACATACGTCTTCTTCATAGCATGACTCGTGTCGTTCGCAGGATCGCGTGCCAAACCGGCGCTTCCTCGAAAGTCATATGTGACGTACTTCAACCTCCGTTGATGTATAGATTGAGTTCTCGTGTACTTTTGCACGCCCGTGCTTCGTTTTGCGTAGGTTACCTGCTCGGCTAAATAAAATAGCATAGATGACATAAAAATGGCGCTTGTCCGAGTTAATAAACGTGGTACCTACGTGATGACCTTTAATGAACTTCAACATGAGTTTCTGAAGGTCTTAAATGCATGTTTCCTAAACTCTCAGAGTTTTGTGTATTGTATGTGACTGTTTTTGTGTACCATGTGTAAAACACCACTTTAGCGTATGTTTGGAAACATAATTCTGACTGTTTGTTTTTCGGCAACGGTTGGAGACCATATTCGAGTACTATGCGTTCTGTATGTATTCAAAGTCTTTTTAATTTAAGTCCCCAGAGAAAAGTGAGGTTAGAGCCTAGGCATCTCTACAGAAACCTAATTCGCTGTAACCTATAGCTTTGATACCAATCTGTCACACCCCAAAATTATCAGAGCATTGGCGTGACTGGACTGGTATCTTCATTGTACAGCGGAAGCAAATAAGCCAAGTCTTTTAGAAAAATTGAACGCCCACTAAGTACTCGACTCCACATGGTTCTCCTATTCCAACCGTGCCTTGTCTTAGAAATGAAACCTGAGAAAGAAACATGCGAAAAAGTCAACATAAAGTTGAGCGAGTTCATAGTTTGTTTGTAAAAGATTTGAAATAAATATTTTTGAATAACCGGTTTTTGAAGTATTGTTGAGAAAACGAATTTAAAATCATTTTCTTGTCATGTTAAACAGAAACTTTGTATGAAAACATGGTATGTATCTTGTATAATTCAAGTGTTTCTGTATGTATCTTGTATAAGTCAAGTATTCTTGTATGTATCATGTTTTCTTGTATAAGTCAAGTATTCTTGTATGTATCTTGTTGTCTTGTATAAATCAAGTATTCTTGTATGTATCATGTTGTTAATGGGTTGCAAGGCCATTAACATGTGACACGACATAGGAAGTCACCAAACCATAGGCATTTTTCTAGTAGTCGATTCACGACTGAGACACAAAAACACTACTCGGTACTAGTTGTCACCAAGAGTGGGGCTGCCCTGACACCCGTTAGATCTAACCTTTTGTTCTGCGGTCTAAGTATGTACACGATTAATGGTGCTTATGGTACCCTATTCGTGACACGATTTCTCGTATCATTCCTCAAAACGCATCATACTTGGTACTAGTTATCACCAAGAGTGCTTCTTGTTTTTGTATTCATCATATCAAGTATCAATTTTCAGTTCTTGTATTCATTATATCAAGTATCAATTATCATGTGTTTGTATACTCTTGTATTTGTATTTTCTCGTAGTTTAGAAAACTAGAATTCGTGTGTAAACGCTTGTTTAAAAAAAAACGGTATAAAACATAAGCTTTTCGTAAACCATTTGTGTCAGTTAAAACTTGCTTGTAAAATGGTTTAGATATATGTAATTCTTGTATGCTTTGCAAAAAGTGCATGTCTTTCCACCCCGAAAACATTTACAAAAATGTAAAACCATAAAAGGTGGGGTTATGAACTCACCTGAATATTCCTGTGCAAAGCTAGCTAAATATGACTTCGCGATGTCGTTTCCAAGACGAGACTTGCTAGCGTGCATTCTACAATATTCCTAACACGGAATATCTTATAAGTTTCTAATTAATGCGGTAACAAATCTACGTGTTACCGAGCTCTACCGAATCGTTAATCGAACGATTTAACGGTTAAGTCGTTAAGTTCCGTTTAATGTCGTTATTTAGTAAGTCTTGGGAAGACTTAGTTCTCGAGAGGTTTAAAATATATATAAATATTTATATAAAATATATAAATATTTTGGTAGAATCACGTTGGACGTCTTGAGGAGTCGTACGTGTATGTAACAAATGTTTTATGAAAGGAATATATAATAAACTCGTATTATATATCGTATGCCGTTTAGGCGTTTGAAGTAAATATAAAAAGTTATATTTATTTGGCGAAAGTATCATTGAATTGCTTGTAGTTTGAAATAAATATAAAACTATATTTATTTTTATAAAGTAATTCGTGTGGTACGATATTTGAAATAAATATAAAAACTATATTTATTTTGTAAAACGAATTCACGTTGTACGATGTTTGAAATAAATAGATAAGTTATATCTATTTTATAAAAGAATCGTTGAAAATGATATCCAAATCGTCGTTGTCGTGATGTTGTAAAGTGTTATCGGAAATGTTATACACTTGTATTTAATTTTATAAAAATCATTTGTAGTCGATCGGTTATGTTTCGTTTTATAGTAAAACGTAATTATTTTACGGATTTTCTAGAAAAACGGGCAGAGTTTCATCTGTTTTTGGACGCCCTGACAACACAAGTTGTTTCTATATTTTCAAAATTCAATCAATATTCAACAATAATTACGTATCATCAATTTATAAACGAAATAATAAATCAAAGTACTCTTTAACTATCACTTTCGTTATTTTGTTTGGCTCGAGCTCGTTATCACGTAAGTATAAAAACACGAAAATATTTAACGTGTCATTAGTTTTTACCAAGTCTTCATGTCGAAACGCGGACTGAGTTGACCCGGGTTGAGTCGTTGAGTTGATTGAGTCAACCGGGTTTGACCCGAGTTGACCGAGCCAAAACTGAAGCTGACCGAGCCGCTTGACCCGAACTGAGCTGTTGACCGTCCCGAACCTGTTGACCAGTCGTGACTGTTTGACCCGGACCCGAACCGGGTTAACTCGGTTTAACCGAGTTGACTCGAACCAAAACCCGAAACTTGAAATGAGACCCGATCGACCACTAAATCTGACCTGATGATACGTGAAACCCGATGAACCGAGGCGAGGACCCCTGGTCCGAGACAGGGACCACCGGTCACCACCACCACCGCCGCCAACAGCAACCTCTGCTGCTCCTGATGTCGTGAATACCACCACCTGATCCGGAGCTCGTCGGGTAAAAACATTGACCACCGGATAAACGAACCGACCGGCGGTCCGAGCCTTTGACCGCCGGTTCTCCCTCTCTCTCTCTGGTTATCGCCGCCGCACCACCACCGGACTGTGGTGGTGGTGGTGCTTGTTTTCTGGATCGACAAAAGGGGGGGTAGGGGCTGGTTGTTGTTTGTAATCGAGAGGAGAGGGGTAGAAGTGTTGAGGGTGTTTGGGTGAGTTACCGGTCGCCGGTGGCCGGTCGGAGGTCCGGCTCCGGTCACCGGAGATGTCGTCTAGAGAAGGAGAGAGCTGAGGACTTGTGAGTTTGGCTGATATGTTGAATGTCCGCATTATGGAACAAAATAGTGACCATAAGGTCTCTTAAATACATACACAGGTCATAGTTTGTGGGTTTTGGGCTTGGGCCCAAGGCCCACAAGGCCAATCTCCGTGTTTAGTGGCCTGTACTTCCCCACGAGACCCGTTATTAAAACCCAAACTCCTCGTAAGGCCATAAATTATAAGTTTTGGTCCAAAGATAATTAAAATTGTGTATGTAGTCGTTGTCGCGTCTTGATCGTCGGTTACGTAAAAAAAAAGCGTGTAAATTGCGTCGTTTACCGTTTCTAATCCGTTTTTCGATCCGGTTTCGAATACGGTTATTAAAATTCGAAATGGAAACCAAATATATCATAATATATTAATATCGAGACTACATTCGAGTCCGGTGCTTCCGTTTCGTCGTTGTTTGTCGGTGCGTTACTGTTTCCGCGTTCTTCGTTCTCGTTTGCGCGTTGTGTCGTACGGAAGCACTATAAATTTGCGAAACTAAATTATAAGTATAAAATATTCGTATAAAACTCGTGATTGTTGGCGTTGTCAGGATCTTGTACGGTATCAGTTCGTTGTCGTGTAATATTCGCCAGATTCTTCCGCAAACCACCGTTCACGCCCTGTAAAGCCGGTTAGCCGTTCCTTGGCACTCCAAAGGCCTAATTAAGTTTATTTGCACTGTAAACATTATTTATTATTGTGTTAATCAACTGTTAATCACGTAATTAAGGGCGTAAATTACCGGTTGTCACATGGGCACGCCCCCGTGTTCACTGAGCACGGGGCGTGTTCAGCCTTCTGTTATCTTGTTTTGCTTGGGAAGATGCTTTCGGGGAGGTCGGGCATGCCACGTTTGTTCCTTTTCTTGTATTTATGTTAGATTTAGCTGCCTTTTTGCTTCTTTTGTTAATTTGAGCTCATTTAATCCTGAAAATACAAAAAGAAGACAAAAGCACACTTTTTCCAACATTAGTACTAAAAAAAGGTTAGTTTTATGCCACAATTGATGTAATTTATATGTTGCATTTTGCGCACATCAAATTCCCCCACACTTGAATATTTGCTTGTCCTCAAGCAAAACTCTTTATAATGTGGCTTTACATTCCCAAATGGAATGGGTAGAAGAGAAAGTTTTTGGGCTTGTCATAGAGTGTCGGGATTTCCTAGATTCTTTATTAAGTTTTATTTTTATTTATTTACAATCCTATTCGTCATGATTTATTTAAAACTTTTCATAAGATAAATTACTTATTAGGGCATAACATGCCTCTTTAAAATTCCATTTATATACAAGTTCACATACCTCACGGGGGATCACTCAACACTCGGCCGAAGATGTATTTTAGTGAATCACTCAAGAGCGGCATGGAACTTACTCTTACCATAGGCTTGCCAAGCAATCAATCATCCTCCTTTTTAACTATAAACCTTTGTAAATATCAAGAGAACTTTTGGGTGAAGGGTTAGGCTTGGTTTAAAGGTAGGTGGTTGGGTTAGTGGTTAGTAGAAAAGGGCGAAAAGCGTAAAAAGCATCGGGGAGACTTTATATTTTTGCACTTTTTTATTTTGATGAAGCTATTATTCAAACAAAGTTATTTTTGATGAACTTGCTTGTTTATTTCTTTTGCTTCGTTATCAACATATATTTTTTTTTGAAAAAGCAATAAGAGAAACCGAGCTTGTTACTAAAACAAAGAGTAAAAAATAAACAGGGTTTTGGTGGGTGAAAGGGTGTTTGTTTTTGGGTTAAGAAATGAAAAGGTTTAGGCTCAAAGGGGTTAACTAGGTGGATTTTGGATAGGTGGTAAAAAAAAGAAAAATAATGGTGTAGAAGTAAAAAGGGTTAGTCCTAATGCATCCATCATTTACTTACTCGGGTTTAAGTTGGTAAGGACCGGGAACGTATCGTCGTGGCAAGTTCTAGTGTTGTAAGAACCAAGCGGCTATTCACACAAGAAACGAAAAATGAGCATTTAGTTTAAAGATATGTATTTGTATGCTCAATAAAGGCTCAAAACTCACTTTTGTGGGAATGGGTTTTTATGTGATCAAGTATATATAATCAAATTTTAACTAAGCTTGTCATGCCTTTTCATAATTTTCTTATGTTGGTTCTTTTTATCACGACGCTATCGGTTGTAAATTTGTAAAAATGTAACCTTTTTAGAACTTGAATTTCCCAAGTTAAACCTAGACAAGTAAAAAAAAATGAAAATTTTTGAAAAAAATTTGGGGTGATTAGCGGTTCCAATAGAGTTTTGTGTAAGGCTTGTGATTAGGACTTGCGAGATTCAAAGCTTTAGCATCCCCCCCCCCCCCCCCCGCACTTAAATTACACATTGTCCTCAATGTGTCCCAAAAATAAGTTTTTAGGTTGATTGAATGTGTAAAAAGGTGTGAAAAAACAAAATTTTATGTTACTGGGCGTCTGGACACGGCCCCGTGTTCAGATCGCCAGTAACAGAAATAAATAAAGAGAAACAGAAGCCTGGGCACGGGGTCGTGTTGGGTGAACACGGCCCGTGTCCAGTTTACCTGAACTGGGCATTTTCTGTAGACTGTGCAGCACGGGGCCGTGTTGGGTGAACACGGCCTGTGCTGAACTTGCTGTAATGAAGAAAATTTCGTCGGATGGCCCTGTTTTCGTGCATGGGTGCTGGTTCAAGTTTCCCTTGTTATCCTTCACCATCCCGAGTGTGTTTTATTCCTGAAAATTAAAACTAAACTAAGGATAGTTCCGCGGAATGCCTCCGTGGTGCGCCATGTTTATAAGGGTCCTTGGCTAGACCCAAAGCCTGGTCATATGTTACCCAAGTGGGATGTTTTGCATCGCATGCTACACTGTCGGAGAGCGTCATCCAAGCTTGAGTCTATGACCTTCATGTAGTTGACCGGATCTTCGTCTTATACTCTTTTTCCGACTCCAAACTTCACTTACTCATCCCCAAACTTCAATGTTAGTGTTCCGTCATTCATGTCTACCACTGCTTGGGCAGTGGCTAGAAATGGCCTCCCTAGGATGAGAGGGAATTCGGTGTCTTCTTCCATGTCTAGTATGACAAAGTCGGCCGGGAAGACGAAATTGTCGACTTTGACCAATAGATTTTCAGCGACACCTTGTGGATATTTGACGGATCTATCGGCAAGTTGTATGCTCATCTTTGTAGGGCTCGTTTTTCCTAGGCCGAGTCGTTTGAACATTGATGCGGGCATGAGGTTGATGCTAGCCCCAAGATCGGCTAGTGCATTGCGAATGGGGGATTCCCCAATTGAGCAAGGAATCGTGAAGCTTCGAGGATCATTTTTTTTTTGTGGGAGTTTGTTGAGTAGTAAGGCGGAGCATTCTTCGCCTAAGTTAACTAATTGCAATGATTCAATTTTCCTTTTATGAGTGAGGAAGTCCCTCATAAATTTTGAATATTTAGGCATTTGGGTTAGGACTTCGATAAATGGAATGTTAACATGCAATTGTTTTATTAAATTTTCGAACTTTGCGAATTGCTCATCGGTCTTTTGACGAATTAATCGACCGGGGTATGGAACCGGAGGAGTCTTAGTAGGCTCTTGAATTGGTGAAGAAGCCTTCTCTTGTTGGGGCGCGGGTGGAGTTGTGGTTTGGCTAGATTGGCTTCTTTCAGTTGGTGGAAGTGGAGCCTCTTCGGGACCCACGGTACGGTTTCTCAATGTTATGAGGTGTACTTGCGCCTTTGGGTTGGTCTCGGTATTACTTGGTAACGCGCCTTGTGGTCTCTCGGAGAAATTTTGAGCTATTTGATTTAATTGTTTTTCAATGTTTTGAATGCTAGCTTGTTGATTTCTAAAATTCGATTCCAATTGCTGAAATCGATCCGAGCTTTTCTTTTCGGTGTCAGAGATGAGGCGAGATACAGTATCTTTAAGCCTTACTCGTCCACCTTATTGTTGAGAAAAATTTTGTGTTTGTTGAAAGTTAGTTCGTTGGTTTTGTTGGTTACTACTATTGCCGGGATCTCTCCAACCAAGATTGGGGTGGTTACGCCATCCTTGGTTGTACGTACCCGTTGGAGGACCCGACGACCTAGGTCTATTATCAATGTAGTTTACTGTTTCCGTTTGATCATCAACTTCTTTCATACAACTCCAATTTTCATGTGGCCCACCACACCCCTCACAAGCCATTACTTAGACCGTTTTTGACATTTCTAACTTTTTGATTTTTGAAGAAAGGGCCTCGATTTGAGCTTGCAAAGAAGTGCTTTCATCAACCTTATGGGCGCCCGAGGCAATAGATTTATTGCCTCGGGGAGTGTGCCACTGAAAATTGGTTTGAGCAATTTCCTCAATTTGATTATATATTTCGTTTGGGCGACGATTACCTAAAAGTCCCCCGGAGCTAGAATCAAGTGTTTGTCTTGTGTGTGGCAACAACCCATTGTAGAACGTGGATACTTGTTGCCATACCGCAAGACCGTGATGAGGATACTTTCTTAGTAGCTCCTTGAACCTTTCCCAAGTTTCATATAAGGATTCCCCATCCTCTTGTGAATATGTATTAATTTCAGTCATTAATTTAGCCGTTTTAACAGGAAGGAAATACTTATATAGAAACTTTTGGGCTAGTTCATCCCAGGTGTTTACCGAACCAACTGGGAGGGTGTTAAGCCAAGCCTTAGCTCGGTCTTTTAGTGAGAATGGAAACATACGAAGGCGGATGGCGTCGTTTGATGCTCCATTGATCCGGAAGGTATCACATATTTCTAAGAAATTAGTAATATGTAGATGAGGATCCTCGTCCGCAAGCCCATGGAAGGTTGCAGAGTTTTGAAGCATTTGTATCAAATGTGGCCGAAGTTCGAAGTTGTTGGCTTCGACATTCGGTGCATTGATAGAGGCACCGAGATTACCTACGGTGGGTCGTAGGTAATCCATGAGGGTACGTTGGTCCGCCATTGGAAGTGGGTCCCCCGAGACTTTCTCTTGGTTTTTAGCTTTAAGTCTTTTTCTGAGAAAGCGTTCGGGTTCTTCAAGAGGTTCTTTTATGTCTCTACTAGAACCGGAGCTCATGCACTACGTAGAAAGTTCAGATGTGGCGCCTGGGTTCCAAGTCCTGCAATAAAAACAGAAAAGAACGTTGGTCAGAAGGTTCACCACGGCCCCGTGTTCAGGTGAACACGACCCGTGGTCGGAGATACAATGATTGCTTTCTGGATCCCTGTTACTGGGGAGTTGGACACGGCCCCGTGTTGCACCGACACGGCCCCGTGCTCAGCTCTCTGTAACTCGGAAAATAAAAACTGCCAGTAACAATGCTGGGCACGGCCCGTGTCCGACCAGGCACGGCCCGTGCTGAGCGTCTGCAGAAACTGAAAAATTAAGGAAATCCTAAAAAAACAGAAAAAATTAGAAAAAAAATGATTAGGCCGCTGATTCCTAACTTTCTTAAAATCCTTGTGTCCCCGGCAACGGCGCCCAAAACTTGATGCGGCGAACTCAGTGACGGTGGTATCAGTTTGTTTTAATTTGGCAGCGGAATTTACATCAGGACCGTAGTTAGAAAATGTTTATCAGAGTAAAACCACCATATTTGATATTAATAATTACATGGGCAAAACTCAAGTTTCTTATTACAATATATTTATAGGGATAAACCCTATTTTATTGAATTTAAAGTATCGTCTTTTAGGTAACTTTTATAGCCACATTTTTCCCAAGCCTTCAGTGCTCTCCAGCTGGCTTTTTACTAATTGGCTGTCACATTGTGTTACCTGAAACGCGTTTTAAAAATATTTGTCAGTGGAAATACTGGTGAGTGAATCCCAGTTTAATCAAGTTTAAATAAAAAGTCACAGTGAACAGTATTGAGAGCGATCACATTGTTTATTTCTACAAAATTACTCCATTAGTACTGTCAATCCTGACTTGTGGGTCATATTACCCATTGGCTAACTCATTGTCCAATGGTAACGTATTGTTATCCCGACTTACTACTCACAATGTTGTAAATTTTGTATACAAAACCCCAACATACCGGCAGTAATTGAAGAACTACAAAGACTCAATCACTGCTAAATTTCATTGTAAAACATTTAAGGTTTGGTAAAACATTACCAAAAAGGTTAACAAAAAGAGGATAAACTCACATTGCTAACTTAGACTTCGCGTAAGGGTTTCCTGGATATAATCTATAATTTACACAAATGTACATTGGTTAGTATCATAACCCATTGAAAATATTAATGATACCCTCCCCGAGACGACATTCCAACAACTACGTCGGGCAGAACCACGACAGTTATTACGGAACCCTAAATCAATCGGGCAGCGTATCTATTAAGAAACCGGGGTTATAATACTTACAACGGAGCAGAACCTCGCTAATTAGGGGGTATAATACCCGAGTATTATAACTCTACTACAGAAATTGTGATTGAGAATTGAGAAATGAACGAACTGAATTGAAACCCGAGGCCTCCTTTATATAGTGCTGATATTGGACTTTCACGCGGCCCGCGTGAAAGATAAGGGTCGCTTACGTGGCCCGCGTCAACCCTGGTCAACAGGGTAGCTTGTCCCGGTCATCTACTAGGCTCGACACGATGATGAAACGTGTCGGCCTGGGGTGTTGCCGTGTTATCGATCTCTCGCGGCCCGCGTTAGATTGAGATGGGGTCTACGCGGCCCACTTGGATTTAAGAAATCATACGGAATCAGGTTCTAACCTTCATACCGCCCGCGTGAATGTTGGGGTGGGTCTACGCGGCCCGCCTCAACTTAATTTTTATTGTTTTTAATTTATTTTAAATGCTATAACATATTTCGAGCTCGGTTTTCACATACGGGATGTAATAAAAGACATAAAAGGGTATAACAGGGTGTCGGAAATATTTTGAGAGTGTCGGTTTTACCGAGGGTGGGTTGTTACATAAAACACGATATTTTACTAACACCAAACACACATATGGGCAAATGCACCCATCGTGAGCGTAGTATAGTGTTGGCAAGATACCGAGGTCGTCCAAGGACACAAGAGCTTTTAGTACCGGTTTATCCTCAACGTCTAATCAAATCAAAAGTTTAGAAAAAGGTTTTAAACAAGAAAAATAAAAACTAACTAAAATGCTGAAAAATAAAATAAAAGAAAAAATAGATAGACAAGATGAATCACTTGGCTCCGACTCATGTTTAGTGTAACCTTTGATTATTTCCGCACTTTTGCACTATTTAAGAGATTATCTTAGTTATTGTAGTAGGCCCCTCTTTTGAAGGTGACGTTACCCTCAACCCAGTAGTTTGAGTCAGCAAGGATACAATTCTAAAGGGTCGGATTATTGAAAGATAATTAATTAAGTTATTAATGCGTATTGTGGTAGGCCCCTCTTTTGAAGGTGACGTTACCCTCGGCAAAGTAGTCCGAGTCAGCAGGGATGCAGTCCTAAGTAGTCGGGTTAAAGTATTAATAGTAGCTTACATATGAGGGGATCAAAGAGTTTGGACCCCCGCCATCCAATACCGGTGGGTATTGAAGGAGGTCCTACTAAATTTGACCCAGGTCCTTGCAGGATCTATACACTGAACAAGGCAAGACTCTTACCAAACCGTTCCCTTAACCCTCGACCAGGTAGCCAACATACCTCCATATAGACCGTGGAGATATGAATGGTGAAAATGTTTTATTTTATATAGACAGTAAAATAATGCCAAGACACCACGGACAAACGATAAGGAAGAATCACCTTCAACATAAGAAACTAGTTATTAAAGTCATTAATACATAACCAAGTAAAAAATGCGAAAAGATTAAAAATAAAAAGTATTACACTAGACACTTGTCTTCACCAAGTGATGTAAGAGACTTAGGCAAACATGGCCTTTGATTGTCAAGAACTCTTACGATCAATCTTAGATCCCGAGACGACTCACACACTCTATGATGGACAATGGATGATGGTGGTGGATGATGGTGTTGTGATGGTGGTGGGTGGTGGGTGAAGTGTGAGAGAGGTGGTGTGCCAAGGGATGGTTTGCAAATGAGCCAAGAACCCCTATTTATAGCCTGAACAGTAGCTCGGGCACGGCCCCGTGTCCAGTGGGCACGACCCTGTGTCCATCCTCGTTCTCTGTCTTCATTAATTGCTCTTGTCTGCATTAGTTGACCACGGCCCCGTTTCCGTTGGGCACGACCCTGTGTGCAGAAGCGTATCTGTACTATCAAGATTTGCCTGGATTCTGCGAATCTTATAGTTGACCACGGCCCCGTGTCCGCTGAGCACGGCCCCGTGGTGGGCAATAGAAGCTTCTACAGCTTTGTCTTTTATGCTGACACTTGGGCACGCCCCCCGTGTTCACTGGGCACGGGGCGTGTTCAGCCTTCTGTTCTCTTGTTTTGCTTGGGAAGATGCTTTCGGGGAGGTCGGGCATGCCACGTTTGTTCCTTTTCTTGTATTTATGTTAGATTTAGCTGCCTTTTTGCTTCTTTTGTTAATTTGAGCTCATTTAATCCTGAAAATACAAAAGGAAGACAAAAGCACACTTTTTTCCAACATTAGTACTAAAAAAAGGGTTAGTTTTATGCCACAATTGATGTAATTTATATGTTGCATTTTGCGCACATCAATACTTTTGATCTGAATTTGCTGATGCTTCTTTTAGTAGAGAATTTGATGATGTTTCAGCACAATTTAAAGAAAAGGAATATTCACAATCTGATAACAATAGATGTTGTAAATCTAGAAGACGCCATTGATTCAAAGAAGAACCCATTGATTCTCTATACAATTTGGGATTATCTATGTTTTCATCCACCAATATGAATTCACGCAACGAATTCGACAATTGTGATAGATTATTAAAAGTTCCTCAGGCTCACGGCAACCGCACTGGTAACAAACTGGTACTGCTGGCGGGTGTTCTGGAAATTGAAGGAAAACGACTGTGATTTTGTTTTTCAACGGGGCTGTAATGCAATGATTCCTCTCAATTGAATAGACAGACACTTTTTTCATATGACACATGATAAAAGCGCTTCTCTAGAAAATATGGGATTATGTTCCGTTTTAGGGGTTCTTCATCGCCTGTAACAATGTCGATAAACGTTGATCGGAACACGCCGCTTAAATCGGAGGATTAGTTTATTTGATTGTGAAATAGATATGAAGGATGAGATATCGACAGTTAGCTCGAAGAAGTCCAACAATTCGTTCATTATCTGTTGTTGTCTCACCAAACCGATCACGAGTGTCATCTAACCTTCACGAGCCTCTTTTCACTCTCGGTGACTGCTCAGAGATGCATGTCCGCAGAAGGTGCAAGAGAATGGTAAGTGTCAGCTAATAGTTAAGGTTACTCTTTATCTTGCCATGATGTTGATGTAGCAAATAATTAAGGTTAAATGTGCTTTTGCCGCTAGACGCCTTCTCCTCCACTTTACCAGACCTATCTTCTCCGTCCGCCATTCCTAATTTGCCCTTATCCGCCATCTTTGAACTGTGATTTTTTTTTTGGGAAAATGGGGTTGAAAGATGATAACCCAACAGTGTCCAAAGTGCTGCTTCTTTTGGTATCATCACGTTTTTGTACCATTTAAGACTAACTGTAATTTGACTACAACTTTCCCGCTCAAACCTTTCTAAAAGTAGAAAAAAATAAAGCATTAACAACTAACAAAGATCAAAGAACAAAAGAAGAAAGTGTTCCTCTTTGTTACCAAGCATGTCATCTGAAACAATTAACGGGACATTGTTGTTCAACAGGATTTGCTTCCGGTGATCTCTGTTAAACTTCTTCAGGATTTTCTGTACATTCGAGTATTGCAGTTTTGAAAGATGATCGAATAGAGATCTAAATAACCGATATAGAAACCACATTTTTCTACATTGGATAATGAATATGAACATTGTATTTATCACGAAAGTACTGAAGATCCGAGATAGCAGCTCCGGTTTCATCAGGAAAACTAAAACAACATAACAATATAAATTAGTCAAAGATATCCTATAAATTGACCAAAACAAAAACCAAAAAAAAAAGTAACTTATTACTTGGTAAATTAATAACACTAATATATATATGTTTTGTAAATATAAAATAACTTTAAATTAAATATGTTTTATAAAAAAAATCTACAACCTTTCAACAAAAAAACACAACCAAATACAATCAAACAACAAACCAACAACCCTTTTTTCACCAAAACCCTACTTTTTGCCCAAAAATAAACTGCCAGACCAAAACGCCCCGCTTTGGCCAAAGCGGGGCGCTTCGGTACGAGGTCGCCGGACTGGAAGTGACATGCTCAGCATTTGTCTGTTGACTTTAATCCAAAGCGCCCCGCTTTGGCCATAGCGGGGCGTTTGGGTGTGTGGATAGACCAAATGAGTGTGTGAATAGATTGACCCTTTTATGATATACACATCATTTTAAAAAAGTACGGTGGGTTGGGATGAGTGGTGTAAATTTGATTTGATGTAAGGTGTTGTTTGTTTGGGCTACTTTTTCCGTCTTGGAGATAGCTTCCTTGTTATTTTTTTCTATAAAAGTTTAGTTTTCAAAAAATAAATAAATAAATAAATAAAATTGACAGTCTACATCCATGAGAAGATTAAATATTAATATTATGATTTAGAGTAAAGTACGTTTTTGGCCCCTGTGGTTATATCAGTTTTACTATATTAGCCCAAAATAAGATTTTTTAACATATGTGCCCCCATGGTCTTAATAACTAACTATTCTGGCCCCTAAGTCTAACTCAACCCCAAACCCTAGTTAATTATTAGGCACATGACATGCACATGATGGGTAAATTGGTAATTTCCCTTCCCCTTTACTTTTACTGACTTTATAAAGAAAAAAAAACAATAATTATCATCTCCCCATCATCATCTTCTAACCCAAATCTTCAATAACCCAGATCTTCCTTGCTAATTATGACACCTGTGAATCCGGGTTGGTATACTAATTAAAGGTAGTGTTTCGATACCATAATGAATAGAAGTAGTTGGTCTTCAATTAATTCGATGAGACGTGACCATTTCAGTTTCTATAAACACCAATTTGAAGGTCTGCATCGCCTCCTATGGTTCTAGGGTTTATAAGGATTCTCTCGTGTTCAATGCAATGTGAGTTCATTATCTGTTGAAATTACTTGAGGTATTAACAGACGCTTCTAGCAAACGCCAATTTGCATCGTCTTTCTCCTAACGATTCTCTGTAATCAGATTGGCTTGTTCGGTGTTCTCTTAATTACTTCACGAATTAGTAGGAATTTTTTTTTTATTTTCCAAGTCTAGTAAAGCTTGGGTTTTTTGAATTTGTATTTCATGTAGCAGAGTCATTGCTCTGCTTTATGTGTATGCAAATGATATGTTTCTGTGTTGCCTGCTAATCGTTAGGGATTTTGAATGAGCTATTATTTTACTGAAATTACTGAATGGTACAAGTTTTCTTTCTTTGAATTTTTCAATTAGTAGGGCTCATTTAATCTGTATTGACACTTAATTTGAGTCATTGCTGCTTTATTTAATGCCAGTTACATGTTCTTATGACGCCTGCTAATCGTTAGGGCTTTGAACTTCAGGTCATGAAAAGTATTTGTTAGGGCATTCGATTATTTATTCATTACAAAAATGATTAACAATTCATTTGCTCTGTGAATATTAAAGCGACAAAGCCATCAACATCAAAATCAAATCGACGAAAAGGCAAGACGGTTCCAAAACCCAAGTAGGTATGGTGTGTGAAGCCTCCAACGAGGAACTGGTTGGAGCTTCCATCAGATTTAATGGTGAATATACTACAAAGAATCAGCTTGAAGGACATACTCGAGAAAGCCCAATTAGTTTGCATTGCTGTCACGGCCCCCGACCCGGTTTGACCCGTTTCAGAAGCCGCGGGACAGAAATACTACGGTATTTAATTGATTAAGTTTAACAGCGGAAGTTTATTTAACAGGATCGTTTAAAGCTAAAATTTTTCCCGATTATTTTATTTCACAATTCGGGATAAAACCCCGATAATTTACAAAAGTATGATTTTATAAAATCTTTATTTTACAAACTTATTTCCTTATTTTTATAATGAGCCACTATTTTAAGCTTGAAATGCTCCCCAGCACTTTTTCCTGAATTACAGCAGATCACCTGAAACATTTTTTGAAAAAGGTTTTGTCAGCGGGAAATACTGAGTGAATCATTCTATTTACTAAAATGACACATTTGTTATAATTTACAGTATTAAGGAAGATTACAATGTTTCTGATATCAAACCAATTACCCACAGTACTTTGTCACTCGACCCATTGGCCCATTCGTCCAATGGTGTCTGTGACTATGGTCATATCACCCCTTGGCTGCCCCAATGGTGAAGATTATCAAGTAATGTATACAAAACCGCACATACCGGCTGTAATATGGTGATTACATAAACTTAATCCCTGTAATTATAACTTTTAAATAAATAGGGTTTTGTAAAGCAATTTGATAAAAAGAGAATGACTCACATTGTTGATTTAATACGGATAGATTCTAGTCTATGATTTAGCCTTGTTAACCTAATTTACATAACAATGCACACAAAACTGGGTTAGTAATCAATCCAGCAATTACGATAACTCACGAGATCAAATTCTCACAATGAATGTAAAAGTGCAATACTTCATCCATCGAATTAACGATGATCCGTCAAATTAATGACGAACGACAAAGTATAATACTTTATCCATCGAATTAACGATGATCCGTTAAATTAATGACGAACGATAAAGTATAACCCTAATGTGGGCGGCACTTAAACATTCATTGGATATATTGATCGTCGGAAAATGAATCGTAGCAGCGATTGTGCTAATACCCTGTTTTGCAGCGTTGATTTGTGAACTGTGATAGTAATTCGAACGTAACTCAGTGAATATTTCGAAATTTTACGTTGTTTCTGTGCCCAGATTCCAGTCCCAAACCCCACTATTTATAGGTGAAATTTCACCCTTACGCGGCCCGCGTGAGGTTTAAGCTTATCCTTACGCGGCCCGCGAGACACCTAGTTTTAGGCATAGGGTTGCCACGATTGGCACTAGCTTAGCTGAGTTGACAGTTTTCGATAATTCCTTGTTGCCAACGTTTTAGATGGATAATCGTCCATAGGGTTTAACCCCCCCTGAGTTTTAGGGGCCCTAATCCTGATTCTGAAAATTATGAAAATTTTAGGGTTTGTCCAGAATTACTTGGGTGTCTCAATTAGGGTTTCCTTTTGGACTAATTAATTTAATAATTATGACTTTTGATTTAGAGTTGTTACATTCTCCCCACCTTAATAAAAATCTCGTCCTCGAGATTTACTGGAATAATTGAGGATACTTTTTCTTCATTTCTGATTCTAGCTCCCAAGTGTATTCAGGTCCTCTCCTTGAATCCCACTTTACTTTAACTAAGACTAATCGTTTGTGCTTGAGAAACTTCACTTTTCTGTCTTCTATCTGAATAGGTTTCTCCACAAATTTTAACTTTTCGTTTACCTCTATGTCTCGAAGAGGTACTACCAGAGATTCATCTGCTAAACATTTCTTGAAATTAGATACATGAAATACATCATGTACTCCAGATAATTCTTCTGGTAATTGTAAACGATAAGCTACTGGTCCTATACGTTGGATCACTGGAAATGGTCCTACGTATCTTGGACTTAGCTTTCCTTTCTTACCAAATCTAACAACTCCTTTCCAAGGAGAAACTTTCAACAATACTCTGTCTCCAACTTGAAATTCTAATGGCTTGCATCTATTATCAGCATAGCTCTTCTGGCGATCTCTAGCCGTCTTCAGCCTTTCTTTGATTTGAGTAATCTTATCAGTTGTTTCTTGCACTATTTCAGGACCTGATAATTGACTTTCTCCTATTTCTGCCCAACAAACTGGAGTTCTACACTTTCTTCCATATAATGCTTCAAATGGAGCAGTATCAATGCTTGAGTGATAACTATTGTTATAGGAGAATTCAATTAATGGTAAGTGATCATCCCAACTTCCACCAAAGTCTATCACACATGCTCGGAGCATGTCTTCTAGAGTTTGGATCGTTCTTTCACTTTGCCCATCTGTTTGGGGATGATATGCAGTGCTTAGATTTAGTCGAGTTCCCATAGCTTGCTGGAAACTTTTCCAGAAATGGGAAGTAAAACGACTATCTCTATCCGAAACAATGGAGAGTGGAACTCCATGTAAGGATACAACTTCATCTACATACAATTTAGCCAGTCTTTCCATGCTAAAGGTTTCTTTCATAGGTAGAAAGTGAGCAGATTTGGTTAATCGATCCACAATTACCCAAATCGCATCATTACCTTTTCTGGTTTTGGGTAACTTAGTAACAAAATCCATTGTTATAAGTTCCCATTTCCATACTGGCATTTCTAATTGTTGTAGTAATCCTGAAGGTTTCTGATGTTCTGCCTTAACTTGTGAACAAGTAAGACATTTAGAAACATAGCTGGCTATGTCCTTTTTCATTCCTATCCACCAAAAGTTCTTTCTTAAATCTTGATACATTTTGTTGTTTCCTGGATGCATAGTGTACCTAGATTTATGAGCTTCTTCTAAAATCTTAGGTCTTAAGTCTCCTTGCTTAGGTACCCAAATTCTACTTTTGTGGAATCTCCAAATTCCATCTGCTCCTTGTTCTAATTCCTTGATTCTTCCTTTCATTCCTTCAGCATCATCCTTGATTGCTATAGTTTGAACATTCTTCAATTGTTCCATTAAATCTATTTGTAGATTTAATCTGAGAGCACGAACCCGTCGTTGTTTCTCATAATACTTACGACTTAAGGCATCTGCAACTACATTCGCCTTTCCTTCGTGATACTGAATATCACAGTCGTAGTCACTTAGGATTTCCATCCATCTTCTTTGCCTCATGTTTAACTCTTTTTGCCCAAAGATATATGTTAAACTTTTGTGGTCTGTGTAGACAGTAAATTTACTTCCGTAAAGATAATGTCTCCAAATCTTAAGGGCAAAAATTACGGCTCCTAATTCTAAATCATGAGTCGTATAGTTTTCTTCGTGCTTTTTCAATTGCCTTGATGCGTACGCAATTACCTTCTTGCGTTGCATAAGCACACATCCAAATCCTAATTTTGAAGCATCACAATATACTTCAAAATCTTCAGTTCCTTCTGGTAAGGCTAAGATTGGTGCATGGGTTAATTTCTGTTTCAAAATTCTAAAGGCTTCTTCTTGTTTGGGTCCCCATTCAAACTTAGTAGCTTTACAGGTTAGCTTAGTTAAGGGTACAGCTATCTTGGAAAAATCCTTAATAAACCGTCTATAATACCCAGCTAATCCTATAAAACTTCTTATTTCCATTGCTGTTTGTGGAACCTTCCATTTGGTAATTGCCTCTATCTTAGCAGGATCTACATGAATACCTTCATGATTTACCATGTGTCCTAAAAATTGTACTTCCTTTAGCCAAAATTCGCATTTCGAGAATTTGGCGTACAACTTTTCTTTTCTTAACAAAGTTAAGAGTGCATGAAGATGTTCACAATGCTCTGTCTGACTTTTGGAATAAATAAGTATATCGTCTATAAAGACAATTACAAATTTATCCAAGTACGGTTTACAGATCCTATTCATCATGTCCATAAATGCTGCAGGCGCATTTGTTAATCCGAAGGGCATGACTGTAAACTCGTAATGACCATACCTAGTTCTGAAAGCAGTCTTAGGTATGTCTTTTTCTTGTACCTTCAATTGATGGTATCCGGAGCGTAAATCTATCTTAGAAAAATATCTAGCCCCCTGAAGTTGATCAAAAAGATCATCAATCCTAGGTAATGGATATCGATTCTTAATTGTAACCTTATTCAATTCTCTATAATCGATACACATTCTCATTGAACCATCCTTTTTCTTCACAAACAACACTGGCGCTCCCCACGGAGACGAGCTAGGTTGTATGAATCCTTTACTTAGTAATTCATCTAATTGCCGTTTTAGTTCTAACATTTCTGTGGGTGCTAACCGATAAGGTGCCTTGGCTATCGGTATAGTTCCTGGAATTAGATGAATCCTAAATTCTACTTCCCTATCTGAAGGTAATCCCGGTAAATCTTCTGGAAATACATCAGGATATTCTGAGACTACTGGTATCTCCTTAAGATCTTTTCCCTTAGTGCTAATGATTATTGAAATCATATACACTATTCCTTGTTTTCGTTCATAATTAGCAATTTTCATTACTGATATGAACTTCATGGGCTTACGTGGTTTATCTCCTATAATCCTAATCACTTCTCCGGTAGGTGATTGAATTTCTATGGAATTCTGATCACAAAGGATTCTAGCATGGTTGGCGATTAACCAATCCATTCCTAATACCACATCAAATTCAGCTAATTTCATTGGCAATAGTTTTGCAGAGAATTTATGTCCTAAAAGTTCTATGTTTCCTTCCTGCAAAACTTTATCTATTTTAACTGAATTTCCGTCTGCTGTTTCAACTGTAAAAATCTGCCTAATATTGGTTAAAGGTAAACTAAGAGCTTGGCAGAATGAAGTATTTATAAAACTTTGGTTTGCACCAGAGTCAAATAATACTTTTGCATACACATTGTGGACTAAGAACGTACCCGCTATCACATCCGGAATGAGTTCTGCTTCTTGAGTGGTCAGCTGAAATGCCCTGGCATTCTTCTTAGTAGTTCCTTCCGTCGCCTTAGGTTTGTTATCTACTGGTTTGACCAATTTAGGACATTCTGTTTTATAATGTCCCGCTTCTCCACAGTTAAAACAGATTACGGTTTTCTTTCTGCAGTTTTCTTCACGGTGTCCTATACCCTTGCAAAGGTTGCAGGTTAAATTACATTTTCCGTAATGCTTCCTTTTGCAATTTCTACAGAAAGGTGGATTTGAATATTGCCCTGTTCCTCGTTTCTTGAAATTATTATTATTACCCGCCCGAAATCCTTGGGTAATCTTCTGAGCTAGTTCCTTTTTCCTATCTTCATCTCTTGTGCGCACCAGTTCATCAGTTAGAGTATTGGCTAATTCTACCGCATCATCAATAGTGCGAGGTCTCGCAGCTTTAACAATATTGCGGATTTCACCAATTAGCCCCCAAATATAGCGAGAAATGAGTACCGGTTCTGGCGAAGCCAGTGTTGGTACCACTCTTGCATATTCAAAGAATGTCGAGGTATACCCACGACAATCCACACCCATCATCCGATGATTTAGAAACTTATTCGCCATCTGTTCTTTTTCATACTCGGGATAGAATTTTCTTTCCACCAATCCCTTAAATTCTTCCCAAGTCATAGCATAAGCTATTACTCTTCCTTTTGATTGTAACACAGTGTTCCACCATTCGAGTGCTCCTTCTTTGAACAAATTGGATGCATACATGACCTGATCATCTTTACCACATTTACTTATTGCAATAACTGCTTCGGTTTTTCTCTAACCAACGCAGTGATGCAGTTTCTCCTTCATTGCCTGCAAATTCAGTGGGTTTACAAGCAAGGAATTCTTTGAAAGTGCAACCAGGCGTTGCAGTTTTCATTTTCTTGGGTAATGGAGCTTGATGTGGTTCCTTATTATGATTAACATGATTATTGCCTCCATTTACACTATTACTGAAGTTATCTTCAGTAATCTGTTTACTAGGGACAATTTGTTGTGGTTCGGGTGGATTCTTGATAGCAGCAACGAATGCTGGAATAGCATTAGCTATCCCTTGAGCAACAATGTTTTCGATATCTTGCCGAGTCATATATTGATCTCCTGGATGTTGCTCAGACTGATTAACTTCATTTATAGGTTCATTACCACTGTTTGCCATCTGATAATATATATATAAATTTTATTAGTATTTGCTAAATAACAATTAAACAATCAGAAAATTTTATAATACAGGTATAGTCAAAACAATCGATTTCTCGATTTCATTTTATATCTATTATAGTATGCATCATTACTCACAAATATCATACAGAGTTTTATTTGTTATTTACAGACTAACTTTATTATTACTATTATACAAACATCGTTTTACCATCCTACTATCTCTCGTCACTTGTTGTTCTAAAAACGTAGTTCCCTTTCATCGTACTTCCAGGCAATCTGTCCCCCTATTTCCCTGATTCTAGTTCCAGCATCAAACAACTCTTCACCAAAGTGGCGAAGTTCAGCCATGTTTTCATTACTCATGGGTGGATTAGGTAGGGGTTCTGGATCAAATTGTGGAAGAAAAGAGTAAGGATCGTTGACAATATTTTGGAATTGCCAATCGTTTGTCCACCATTCGTCCATTCCTATGGTTTGGGAGTGAACTATTGGGTCTGGAATTGCTGGTTCCCAATTCATAGGGAGTTGGTTTTCAAGAGGATAATTAAAAATATTATTATTATTATTATTGACAGGCTGAATTGTTTCGCAACTTGCCAATAGGAAGTCTATCTCATCTTGAAAAGTCCTTTCCTGGATTGGATTGGAGCTCTCTCCGATGTCTATCTGAGCTGGTCTAGAGCCTTGCCCAACTTCCATTACTATTTCTTTAGTACCTTCCTCCATCTGTATTCCTATTTCTTTAACCTTCTCCTTGTCTTCAGTTTCCATTTCCGGTTGTTTGGAACTTTCTCCGGTTATAATTCTTTTTCCCTTTTTCAAAGGATTGTTTATTTTGGGAAGTTTTGGAGCTGGCTTTTTCTTACGTATTTTCCTCCATCCTACATAACTTCTTTTCTTGGGTTTTGGCTTTTTCAAGGGTGGAGCCTTGAATTCTACTGGTTGTTCTATATCGGGAAAGTAGCTAGTATATTCTTTAGAAGCTTCGATAGTCACTGGGTAAAGATTAAGGTTCTGAAAAGCTTCAGATATCCCACTCATGCTGATGTAGCATATATGCAAAAATGCATAAAATACTAAGTTAAAATTTATAATTAACCGTGTAATTTATTACAAAGATAACTGGAAAACATACTTAGGTTTTGAAATTTTATTTATTACACAGGGTTTCTAGATTGTGAGGGTAGGGTGCTAAACTTTAAAATATCTAAAGATTTATATTTTCTGCTACTGTGGCTAGCATATATAAATTTGCCCATTTTTCATCTAGCTTATCTTCCCAAGGTGATTTATCAATTAATTCCTGGGTTTCCCGTTTTATCTTCTTTTGTCGAATTTGCTCTTTACTTTTCTTAATAATCATCTCCCTCCTTTTAGGAGAAAGTGTTTCGTCGTATTGTGCCTTTCGCACAAATATTCCTTCTTCAGGAATTTCAACATGATTTGAGGATTTGGTTCGGGATGAACTTCCCTTCTCATTGGATGATCTATCTAATTTAAGATAGATACTTGCTAGCTTTTTCTTACCCATACTGTAATTAACAAATAATCAGTTAATACCACAAATAATCACATAATAGTAATCAGGAAAATTTAAGTATTTTTAAATACTTAATTAGCTTAACTCAGTGGCTCTGATACCACCTTTTTCTGTCACGGCCCCCGACCCGGTTTGACCCGTTTCAGAAGCCGCGGGACAGAAATACTGCGGTATTTAATTGATTAAGTTTAACAGCGGAAGTTTATTTAACATGATCGTTTAAAGCTAAAATTTTTCCCGATTATTTTATTTCACAATTCGGGATAAAACCCCGATAATTTACAAAGTATGATTTTATAAAATCTTTATTTTACAAACTTATTTCCTTATTTTTATAATGAGCCACTATTTTAAGCTTGAAATGCTCCCCAGCACTTTTTCCTGAATTACAGCAGATCACCTGAAATATTTTTTGAAAAAGGTTTTGTCAGCGGGAAATACTGAGTGAATCATTCTATTTACTAAAATGACACATTTGTTATAATTTACAGTATTAAGGAAGATTACAATGTTTCTGATATCAAACCAATTACCCACAGTACTTTGTCACTCGACCCATTGGCCCATTCGTCCAATGGTGTCTGTGACTATGGTCATATCACCCCTTGGCTGCCCCAATGGTGAAGATTATCAAGTAATGTATACAAAACCCCACATACCGGCTGTAATATGGTGATTACATAAACTTAATCCCTGTAATTATAACTTTTAAATAAATAGGGTTTTGTAAAGCAATTTGATAAAAAGAGAATGACTCACATTGTTGATTTAATACGGACAGAGTCTAGTCTATGATTTAGCCTTGTTAACCTAATTTACATAACAATGCACACAAAACTGGGTTAGTAATCAATCCAGCAATTACGATAACTCACGAGATCAAATTCTCACAATGAATGTAAAAGTGCAATACTTCATCCATCGAATTAACGATGATCCGTCAAATTAATGACGAACGACAAAGTATAATACTTTATCCATCGAATTAACGATGATCCGTCAAATTAATGACGAACGATAAAGTATAACCCTAATGTGGGCGGCACTTAAACATTCATTGGATATATTGATCGTCGGAAAATGAATCGTAGCAGCGATTGTGCTAATACCCTGTTTTGCAGCGTTGATTTGTGAACTGTGATAGTAATTCGAACGTAACTCAGTGAATATTTCGAAATTTTACGTCGTTTCTGTGCCCAGATTCCAGTCCCAAACCCCACTATTTATAGGTGAAATTTCACCCTTACGCGGCCCGCGTGAGGTTTAAGCTTATCCTTACGCGGCCCGCGAGACACCTAGTTTTAGGCATAGGGTTGCCACGATTGGCACTAGCTTAGCTGAGTTGACAGTTTTCGATAATTCCTTGTTGCCAACGTTTTAGATGGATAATCGTCCATAGGGTTTAACCCCCCCTGAGTTTTAGGGGCCCTAATCCTGATTCTGAAAATTATGAAAATTTTAGGGTTTGTCCAGAATTACTTGGGTGTCTCAATTAGGGTTTCCTTTTGGACTAATTAATTTAATAATTATGACTTTTGATTTAGAGTTGTTACAATTGCGTGGCGTGAAATCTGCAAGGACCCTGCCTTGTGGAGGGTCGTTCATTTGGACAGTACTGTGGATAGAAGCCAACGCCAGTTGGTTGATTTAACTCTCATCTGGGTTTGAAGATGATGTGTTCTTGAAGAGGATGATGATGTGTTCTTGAAGATTTGGGTTATAGATGATGATGGGGAGATGATAATTATTGTTTTTTTCTTTATAAAGTCAGTAAAAGTAAAGGGAAAGGGAAATTACCAATTTACCCATCATGTGCATGTCATGTGCCTAATAATTAACCAGGGTTTGGCGTTAAGTTAGACTCAGGGACCAAAATAGTTAGTTATAGAAACCATGGGGGCACATATGTTAAAAAATCTTATTTTGGGCTAATATAGTAAAACTGATATAACTACAGGGGCCAAAAACGTAATTTACTCTATGATTTATAATAATAAGTGTTGATTTATAAATATTAGTGATCCTTGGTTAAAATAGGAAAAGTAATTAATTTAAAGCTTTAAAATTGTAGTTAGCAACATTCATGACCTTTTACTTTTTTTTAAGGTGTGAATTATTCGTGAATGTCGGGAGGTCTAGCATACGTTATCTTAACTGGGTCCGCGCTAGAGAGCCCCCTCACACAATAGATCCCCAATTTAAACCCTTCAATGAGAAACCCTATCATCCAGACTCAACTTGAGACCTGCAGAGGAAAACTCACACTCGTGATCTTTTACTTCATGTTAACATGTTAACGAATGGAAGCTTTGAAGCCCCCTTAACACTAAGAGAGAGTGGGTTGTATGGCCCATTAACATGTCATGCCATTTTTAAGACCCAAGACGTTAGAGTACACTCCAAAGCATTATATGCATGTTATATGTGGTGCATTGATTATAGAGTAAATTAAAAAAATCATCATTTATTTTCACACCAGTTTTGAAAAATATATCTTTTGTCTTAAAAAAGTACAAAAAAACGTACTCGGTGTTTACAAACTCTTACACGTTATGCCCTTTAACCCAAATTCAGTTAATTTTTTGGTTAAATCTGACTAAATGAACCCCCGATAAAGCTATTTGGTCATTTTACCCTAAATACTAAAAGATATCAATATTACACACACATTGACACATAATCCTCTCTCTCTCTTTCTATCTCCTCTCTCTCTCTCTCTCCAAAATTACCCTACCACCACAACTACTACCTGCCACCGCTGCCACCACCACCACCTACCCCCACTGGCCATCACCACCTTCCCCACGGCCAAATGCCATCAATCAAACCCTAACTTACTATTGATCTCTAACTTACCTTTAACTTCAATGCAACTGTAAATCGGAAACAACGAATCATAATTACAGTAAGCGGAAATCGGACCGCCGTGGTGCGGCAGAGGTCGGTGGTGGAAACAATGAATTGATCTTAAAAACCCTTAGTTAGTATTGATCTCAAATTCACTTTTAACTTCTAAGGACCGGAAATAGTGAATCGGAATCAACAAAGTGGAAATCCAGCCACCGTGGTGCGGCGGAGTTGAATCTAATGTGTTGAATCGTGTGCTGATTTCGAAATTCACGAGATGATCGCATCAATTTTGAAAATTGAACTTTGAAGTATGTAGGTTGAAAGTTAAATCTAACGAGTTGAGTAGATCCCTAATGTAACAATATGATGAGTGAGTTGATCCCCTGATGAGCCGATTAAAAAAGTGAAAGAAAACAAAGCATGTTCATGCTCGTGGGGGTAGGTGGTGGCGGCAGGTGGGTGGTAGTGTGGGGGGGGGGGGGGTGCTGGTGGTCGTGCGGGAAGGTGATGATGGCCGATTTGGGTAGGTGGTGGTGGTGGCAGGTGGGTTGGGGCTATGGTGTTTTTTGGTTGAGGTCTTGAGGAATGGAGAAGATGAAGATGCTGACCTTGGTAAAGAGACACATAAATCTGGTAGAGAGAGAGAGTTAAAAGCTGTGTTGGATTTTAATTTATTAATTTGAGTAAATAATGTATAATGATCAAAATACACTCATGGAGGTCCACTTGATCAGATTTAACTAAAAAAATAATTGAGTTAGGGTTATAGGACGTAACATGCAAGAGTTTGCAAACATAGAGTATATTTTTTGTATTTTTTTTAAGACAAAAAATACAGTTTACAATCTGATGTCAACATAAAAGACAATTTTTGTAATTTATTCTTAATTATAATTTATAACTCTAGCAACACATATTTCCATGGCCTAAAAAAAGTGTCCCGCGGACTTTAACTTACTTGAAACCTCTTAAAAACCATCTTGTGGCAATATATTTATATCAAAACAATAGCACTTTAATTAAATATTTTCAAACTATTTTTCTTAATTTTAATCTCCATGTGGAAAATGAAAATTCAATTATTTTTCGTAGCAGAGGTGTGTAAATTTGAATACCAACAGAAATGAAATATGTGTTTCTCTCCCCCTCTATTTACACTTATTTACACTTTGTTATGTAATAATTTTGTTTGTAATATTGGATTTTAATAATCTTAACAATTCGTTATTGGCTGTTAACAGTCTTAATTTAAAAAATAATCACTGCCAATCCAACTATTAACATATTGGCCTCCTATGGACCCTGACTAACAAAACTCTAACGACGTTTTTGGCCGGAAAAAGTTTCCTAAAGGTCCAATCAATGGTTATTAAGAGGCTTGAGACGAAAATGTTGAGTTTTCCAGCCAAAAAGTTGAGTTTTCCAGGCAAAAATAAGTTTTCCGGCGAAAAAAATATTTTTCTGGCGACCTCAATAATTGAGGTTTTTACTAGAAAATGGTTACTCAAGGTTCGTAATAAGGTTACAAAGAGGTTTATGACGAAAAGGTTGAGTTTTCCGGCCAAAAACGTTTTTCCGACGACCAGAGACTAACGGCATTACGGTTCTGTTAGTCAGGGTCCATTGGAGGTCAATATATTAATAATTGGGACTGCTGGTGGTTATTTTTGATGTTAGGACTTTTGAGGGCCAATGGCGAATAGTTGTCAATTTTAAGATGTGAATGATGTCATTTCAAAATATTCACGGAAATGAGTATTATGTAAATCAACTTCTTTCTAATAACATAGCTTTTATGAGATTTAAGGACGAATAAATGAACTAAAGAAATGATGATTAAGAGCATTCACATCTATTCCACTAAATGGTGTGATTGAAGTTTTTATAATATAAAAAGTATAAAAAGTGGTTGTGAGTGAAGGAGAGAAAAAATGTTACTGTTCATCTGTATATTTGTGAAGACACTGTTCACCCTTTATAATTTTTTAATATATTTTGAAAGTGGTTGTGAGTGGAGGAGAGAGAAAAGGTAATGATAAAGTATAAAAAAATATTATTTTATTCAAAATGAGAGAGAAAATATAGTATTTTTTAGTATAATTTAGGGTGAAAATATGGTGAAATGGATGTGAATGCTCTAATTCGTGTAATATTTTTCTTAAAAGAAGTGTGTAATATTTTTCTTAAAAGGAGTGATAAGTTAGGTTGTTACATTGGAATAGGTATTTACTTACACAAATCTTGGTAAATTAAAGTGGGAAAGGTAGAAAATTTGATATGAATCCAACCTTGACGCATACACATCCCAAAATTATTTAAGACATATGAATCTGAATATAACACAAATATTTGTGAGTTGAAACAAACACAAGCTATAACTCCAATTATGTGATTCGGTTTTATCGAGTTCTTGAATCCCGGTGGAAAGTCAATGAGGCTCGTCAACGTTGCAACGGATTAATGTCGTCTTCCTACAAAAAAGAACATCGTTAGCCTCGTCACGGAGGACCCCAGAGGGGGAATCCGTGACCAAACTCCGGCGTGAGAATAAGTAACCGTGCCGGAGAGTGAAGAGCTTATCCCGATGAGTGTAAAATCGTCGGAATATCTTCAATGGTGTGAATTCTAAGCCAGGAGCCTTAAATATGATCCAAAGGAATGTTTGGAGTAAATGATGTGTGTGTGTATTCAATGAGAGTGAGTATTTAATGCATACCTTCAACAATATTCAACCTCACTTATATAAAGAGATTGGCTTATCTCTTGGAAACGTGCCTTCAATCTCATCTAACGGTTTCCTTAGGCCATCGGGGGACTCAGACACGTGTCTGAGCCCCAACGGTCAGATGCTCTGTTACATTAATGAAGCCAGGTGCCATTAATGTACAGTTTTCGGCGATGTCCCTATTTTGCTTTCGGGCAATTAATGTGGCTTCAGAGAGATATGACATCTTTGTTTCCCGCCTTTTCTCTTGAAGAACAAAATTACTTTTGGGCCTGTAAATAAGCCCAAACGAAAACGGAGCCCAAGACGAGACCACTAGACGCCAAGGGGGCCTCGTCGTCAAGTCATCTCTAGCCCAGGTCACAGGGCCCGAGACATGTGGACGGGCTAAAGCATAGCGACTCCCTGACTGTAGCAGTGGGGCCTTTTGATGATGACGATTCACATCAGTTCCCCGTATGGATAAAGTAGTTCTGATCCGACGGATGGGGATCTCAGTTATGTTACACGTGCCCCAAATCGAAAATTGGTTTTTAAATCCTTGATTAGACGGTTACCGCCTTGGTAAGTGGATCTATTTAAAACCCTGAGTGACCCTCCATTTCGTCATAATTTCCTTTCTTTTCTTCTTCAACATCATCTCCTCCGTTCACTCTCTCAACATTCCAACGATGAGCAGGAAGGGACGATCACTAATCCGTTCCATTCTCACCAAGGAGGACCTTGAATCGTTCGGTGCGACCTATCAAATCCCTTTGGAGTTTTCTCCGAGTTTACCCGGTACGGATGACCCCGCTGACTGTACGTCGGAGAGGATCGTTGTCTACACCCTATCTTTCTCTTTCTGTGGTGTTCGTTATCCTTTGTCATCATTCAAGATGGCACTCTTGAAACATTACGGTATCCATTTTCACAACTACACCCCTTGCTTTCATGAGGATCGTTCATTTTGAACTTTCCTGTGTTGCCTTTGCCGGTGAGCCGTCTTTGTCTCTTTTTCGTATGTTTTACCGGCTTCAATTGAACGGACATTGGTTCACTTTTGCGAAGAGATAGGATAGTGTTTCTTTGCCTTGTTATTCCTTCATGCCGACGTCCACTTATCCGAAGGAGTGGAAAAATAGGTTCATCTTTGTTTCAGCCTCTATGATTCCTGGATTCCTTTCCTCAAGGGATCCAAAGGCAGTTATTGACAACAGTGTACTTGCGCTTTCAGCCGCTGAAACCGTTCTGTGAAAGAAGATGTACGAACATCCCACCCGAGCCTTCAACTTCCCTGAGGGAATTCTTGTGACAACTGGCACAAAACCGGTAATTTCCGTACAATTTAATTTATACTTGATAACTGCAATTATGTGCTTAAATGTCAACATTGTCTGATTACATACTATACAAGTGAATTCATGCACGTTTTATACTACAAGAATAGCTTTATGCATTAATGATAGCGTTGCGTCAGAAATACTAGTAAACTCACCGGTAAGGCACATTGTGTCAACAATTCTGCAGAAAGCAGTTAGACAATAGAATTGGAGCCTAGGTGTAGGTCCAACGCCAAGAATACATTAAAACCCAAGAGTACATACAAGGGTTAACATATAGACTTTCCGGAAGCTAAAATACGCACTGAAAAGCACCCGAAATACCCTTTCAATGCTAAATTTTATATATTTCAGCAAAATTCAGCATTGTAACAAGATTGTACTATGTAAAAATATGACAAATTGATCCAGAATACTTTCCTAAGTGTCGGGAATTGAAAGGGGCACAAAAGGATACTTAAAGGACACTAAACGGTGCAATTTAGCACTTTAACGAACTGATATCTTACCGAACAACCGGACATTACCCGGAACACTAAAATATTGCTAGAAGCATTGTTTTTATTTTTCTGAGCTAGTTACGGTTCCCGTACACTCTAACATATTACATAAAGCATCCCACACATTAAACACTAGACTTTTACCTTTAACCTTCCACTAATTAACTTATTTACCATCAAAGTTGCAAATTACCCCCTCCCCCATGTAAGTAATCGGCACAAGTGGCCCCACCCCAAAGATTTTATAATCTTTCCTAAATCCCCATATAATCTTGCCTAGATTTGATTAGATATGGTATGTACATAGGGGGACACAAGAACCATTGGACATTAGGTAATTGTGCTTATAAGAACCACCATCTTCTTCCACATTTCATCACAACACCTCTTCTCTCCTCTCCCTCAAAGCTTCGGCCGAACATAGTCCCCCACACACCACCCATTTTCATTCAAGCTTCATCCATTCCAAGCTTCACTCAAGGTGTAAGATACAAGATTAGAAGGTTTGGTGGCCTCGGATCTTGAAGGACCTCACCCGTTTGCTTTTATCTGCTCAATATTCATCATTGTTTCTTCCCTAGCTTGAAGCTAGTGGTAAGGCTCTTTTGATCTTTGTTTACTTCATATTTTTAGTGGTTAAAAGATGTATTATGTTGAAATCATAAGAACACTAAAAGACTTGAACTTGAATCTTGAAACATAAGGTGAAATACGATGAAATCTTGTTAAAATGATGTTGTTTAGTGCATGAATGATATTTGTTTGTTGATTTCTTGAAATGATGATGTTAATCATCACCTGAAGCTTGCTAGAGTATGATTAAACACATGATCTAGCAAGTGGGAGGATGATTATGTGTTAACACAAGAAGATCATCCTTATACATAGACATGAACTTGAAAACAAAATGATTTCTTGAAAAGTAATAAACAAAATGAGCTAGTAAACTTATAAACCCAAGACTTATGAACAATTTTCCAAGAAAACCAAGTTTAAAATATGATTTTTAGAAGATCTTGGTTTTTACTTAAACCTACACTATTTTTAGTAGAAGAACAAGTGTATAAACACATATGAAACAAGAAAAATACAAAAGAAATATTTTTAGGAAAATCATCTTACAAGTTGTAAATGACTAAATCCTTCAAGAACGACATTTACAAACAAACAACCATGTTTTTAAGGGCAACTAAACCTACCAAATAACATGGTAAGTTACTACAAGTTTTTACAAAACTGAAGTTCATGATGTAGTGTAAATTATTTGATTTTGACACCCGGTAGGTGTTGAATGAGTTGATTATTGATTATGATGATTTAAAAGAAAATAAACACATGTTTTGAAAACATGGGAAACCTCCATTTTTAGGGGACACCATGTCAAAATTTTTATAAATTTTAACACTTAGAAAAATATAAATTTTTGAGAAACTTATTCCCTAAAAATGTATCTAAAAATATTTACCAAGGTTTCCCTAATTTTTGTGATAAGAAATGATGATTTCTTCAAGATTAAAATTGATGTTAAGTATGTATATTTTTGAGAAAAATATATATACTTACTGATCAACAAATTTTGTGCTAAATGTATGTAGTATGTATTACATGTAATAGTGTATTAGGACTTGAAAATACACTAAATACTCCTAAGGAGTGAAAATACAAAAATACACATACAACATGCATAGACAAATACAAGAGAATATATTTATGAAAATATATTTCTTAAAAGATTACGTAACTTGGACAAGTTATGAACATGAAATGAAGATTTGGACAAAACACATAATTCGGGTGAAAAATACAAGATACTTATATTTATTTTTGAGAAAATAATATAAGTAAGATACATAGTTAAAAATATAAATTATTTTTTACACAAGAACAAATACATAAAAGATGGTGACTTGTACTTGTGCGATACAAGTCTAGTGACTAACGTTAATAAAACACGTTTAGGTCACGACGCTAGATAAGCAAAAACCGGTGAAGTTTACGGCGCAAGGAACGCAAAGTTGTGAGTTCATGCTCCCCCTTTTCTTTTAACTGTTTTCAGTTTTATAACTTCGGGGGTGAAATACGTGTTACACATGTTACAATGTTTACAAATGGTATGATGGATACAAGAATTGAGTAATGATACGAGAAATCGTGTCACGAATAGGGTACCATAAGCACCATTAATCGTGTACATACTAAGACCGCAGAACAAAAGGTTAGATCTAATGGGTTTTCGGGCAGCCACACTCTTGGTGAAAACTAGTACCGAGTAGTGCTTTTGTGTCTCAGTCGTGAATCAACAACTAGAAAAATGCCTATGGTTTGGATGCTTCATATGTCGTGTCACATGTTAATGGCCTTGCAACCCATTAACAACCTAGATACATACAGAAATACTTGATTGATGCAAGATAGGGTACCATGTTTTCATACAAAGTATACAAACGTTCAATACAAAAACTGCATGAACTCACACCAACATTATGTTGACGTTTTTCCAAAACTCACATGTATTTCAGGTAACTAAAGTGGATGTGTGCGCGGTCATACTCTTGCTCTAGATGTTGTTTATGTTATCCTGAATAAAGTTGTAAACTTTTCAGACAATTTGCCGTCTTGTGTAAAACTATGATTTCAGTTATGTAATGTTTGGCATTTGAAGTTATTTTATGAGCATGTAGTATGTTTACCAATCGTATGCAATGAAAACCTTTCATGATCACACCTCGTGCTTCCGCCTTAGAAAGGGGTGTGACAGATTGGTATCAGAGCTGCGATTGTAGTGAACCGGATTCCTTCTCGAGTCTAGACTACAATCTTTAGGATCCTTTCATGAAAACAATTTTTCAAAAAGTTTTCATTGCATAAAACTTTCCGCGACATCCACTACCTGAAACTGTTTACAAGAGTCAAGAAAAGACACTACGAGACTTAGGGTGCACTGGAGTAGCACTTGTCTGTGATTAAGAATTACTTACAATTATGTGTGATAATTGATATATGCATATACTAGAAGTAGAATGTCACAGGTATACGTGACTTCGTCTGAAAACAATGGCCCATCTGAAGGAAGAGATACGAGGATGAAACAAACTGTGCGGACTGTGCAAGGGGTTACGTAATTATGGATGCATACATAATTATGGAATTCAGTGCACAGAAACCACAGCATGTCTTGTCACATATAGATTCCCTCAGTACAAGAAAAGGGCAAACGCGAACACCCCTCCCCCAGCCTATTAAATACTCCTTTAAGAGTAACGACTTAGGGTATAAAGACAAGAACCGCCAATGTGAAGTAAGGTGTTTATCTAATTATACATGCTTGTTGCTGTATGAATTGATTTATACATTTGGCGGATTGTTTGATGTCACTTATGTGGTATATGCCTGTGTATATATATACTACTACTGTCTCGTATGACGATATCAAACAAATGTCTAACCCTATTGTGTGGTGTTCTTTCAGAACATGGCACCAAGGAGAGCTGTGAACGCTCGTGATCAACCTCCTCCTCCCCCACTGCCAAGAACTGCTGAAGAGCTAAACGCCCTACTGGAAGAAAGGATCTCCGCAGCTATCGCCCAGTACGAGGCGAACCGTACTGAACAAAGTGGAGGACCAAGCAATGCTAGACGTAATGGGAATGGAGATTCATCTGGAGGAAACGCAGCTCAGGGCTGTACTTTCAAGCAGTTTCTCGACTGCAAACCGTTGAACTACGACGACACTGGATGTGCAGTGGCATATGTACGCTTGACGGAGAAGACTGATGCCACTATCCGTATGAGCAAGTGTACCGCGGATCAGCAAGTCACTTTTGCCATGGGGTTGTTTGTTGATGAAGCTTTGACTTGGTGGAATTTGCAAGTCCAAACTCTGGGTGATGATGCCGCATATGGCATGTCTTGGGATGAGCGGAAGGAGAAAATGAGAGAGAAGTATTGCTCTCGTGCTGAACTCCAAAGGTTGGAGACTGAGTTCTGGCACTTGACCATGGAAGGTGCTGACATTACTGGTTACACTTGAAGGTTCCACGATCTGTCAAGAGTGATTCCCTATATGGTAACTCCTGAATTTAAGCGCGTTGAACGCTACATCTGGGGATTGGCCTTAGAATTCCGTAGCATGGTAACTTCGGCCAAACCCGTAACAATCACTGAGGCTGTAACTCTGGCTGTCTGCCTTACCGAAGATGATGTCCGAATGAAGAAGTTATCGCTGGACCCTGCTGAGAAGACCGAGACGCATGCTGAGTCATCCAGTGATAAGAAGAGAAAGCATTTGAATCTGAATCAAGCAACCCGCAGCAACAACAAAGGTTCAAACAACAAGAAGCATGACACTAACCCGCCTCAGGAGGCGAAAACTCTTGCAACCATGAATGATGCTCCTGCCAAAAGATACCTGGGCACTCTGGCCATTTGCAACAATTGCAAGCATCATCACGAAGGGGTTTGTCGCATTCCAAAATGCGACAAGTGTGGAAAACTGGGTCACCATACTGAGGACTGTTGGGGAAAAGGAAAGAATGGGAATGGAAACCGCAACGGTGCCGGTAATAGAAATGGTGGAAATGGAAATGGCAATGGTAACCGGAATGGCAACGGAAATGGGCAGATTCAAGGATGCTTCGGTTGTGGAAGCAAGGATCATTTCATAAAAGATTGCCCAAGGGGAAACAATGCTCAGGCTCGAGCATTCGTGATTGGAGCAAGGAACGCACGCGAGGACCCTAGTGTGGTCACCGGTACGTTTCTCGTTAACAATCACTTTGCATCCATATTATTTGACATTGGTGGCGATTATAGCTTCATGTCTGTGGAATTTAAACGTATGCTTGGGATAGAGTCTAGTAGATTAGATATTCCTTATTCCATAGAACTAGCCAATGGTAAACTTTTTGAATCGGGCGAAGTTGTTAGAGGTTGCACATTAGAAATTGGTGAACGAAGATTTAGCATCGACCTCTTACCTATTCAATTGGGTAGCTTCGATGTAGTGGTCGGAATGGACTGGTTGTCCAAGAACAAGGTTGAAGTTGTTTGTCACGAGAAGATCATTCGCATCCCTCTGACGAATGATGAAACTCTCATTGTGCATGGAGAAAAACGAGACGCACCTCTGCGAATCATCAGTTGTATGAAGGCACAGAAGTGCTTAAGGAAAGGATGTGTTGCTTTCCTAGCGCACGTTGTAGATAAGAATGCTAAGGAGCCGAAACTCAAAGACATTCCTGTGGTGAAGGAATTCCCTGATGTTTTTCCCGAAGATCTGCCAGGACTACCTTCGCAACGACAAGTCGAATTCCGTATAGACTTGGTTCCAGGAGCCGCTCCTGTAGCCAAGGCACCCTATCGGCTTGCACCATCCGAGATGCAAGAATTATCTACACAACTCCAGGAGTTGTTGGATAAAGGATTCATAAGGCCAAGCTTCTCGCCCTGGGGAGCTCCAGTATTGTTCGTAAAGAAGAAGGATGGAACACTGCGAATGTGTATCGATTACAGAGAATTGAACAAGCTCACAATCAAGAATCGGTATCCACTACCGAGAATTGATGACTTATTTGATCAATTGCAAGGATCAAGCTACTATTCCAAGATCGATCTTCGATCTAGATACCATCAGTTAAGGATACAAGAGGAAAGCGTACCAAAGACTTCATTCAGAACAGGCTATGGGCATTACGAGTTTCTTGTGATGCCATTCGGACTGACGAACGTGCCAGCGGTATTTATGGATCTGATGAACCGCGTATGCAAACCATATCTCGATAAATTCGTGATAGTATTTATTGATGATATCATGATTTACTCGCAAACGAAAGAAGAGCACGAGCAACACCTCAGAACCATTCTGGAACTACTAAAGAAAGAGAAACTTTATGCAAAGTTTTCAAAGTGCGAATTTTGGATTCACGAAGTACAGTTTCTTGGCCACGTTGTGAATGAGAAGGGCATACATGTAGACCCATCCAAGATAGAAGCCATAAAGAATTGGGAAGCCCCCAAAACCCCAACTGAAGTTCGACAATTTTTGGGCTTAGCGGGCTATTACTGACGATTTATCGAGAATTTCTCCAAGATAGCTCAACCGCTGACAACCCTTACACAGAAAGACAAGAAGTACGACTGGGGTGTTAAACAGGAAGAAGCCTTCCAACTACTCAAAAATAAACTATGCGATGCACCAATACTATCCTTGCCCGAAGGCACTGAAGACTTCGTGGTTTACTGCGACGCTTCGCGTCAAGGCTTGGGTTGCGTGCTCATGCAATGCCAAAAAGTCATCGCTTACGCATCAAGACAGTTGAAGATGCATGAAAGGAACTACACCACTCACGACCTAGAGCTAGGCGCAGTGGTATTCGCCTTGAAGATCTGGCGACATTATTTATATGGTACTCGATGTACAATCTTCACAGATCACAAAAGCCTACAACACATATTTGATCAGAAGGAATTAAACATGCGTCAGCGACGATGGATCGAGCTGCTAAACGATTATGACTTTGAGATTAAGTACCATCCTGGAAAGGCAAACGTTGTAGCAGACGCGCTAAGTCGAAAGAAAGGGTTAAGACCCTAAGAGTTCGAGCATTGGAAATGACTATTCAAACGAACCTCTCAGCACGCATTCGTGACGCACAACAAGAAGCCCTTAAAGAAGAAAATCGTAGAGCTGAATACCTCCGGGGTATGTTGAAATATTTGGTGCCAAACAAAGAGGGAACCTTGTACTTCAAGGGGCGTATTTGGGTTCCGCTCTATGGCGGTATTCGAGAAGTCATCCTTGATGAAGCACACAAATCGAGATACTCGATCCATCCAGGATCGGACAAAATGTATCAAGACTTAAAGGAATATTATTGGTGGCCGAGACTCAAGAGCGACGTTGCTGTTTATGTTGGAAAGTGCCTAACCTGTGCTAAGGTTAAGGCCGAATATCAGAAACCGTCCGGGCTACTGCAACAACCAGAGATACCCATGTGGAAGTGGGAGCAAATCTCTATGGACTTCATAACAAAATTACCCAGGACCCCTAGAGGGCACGATATGATATGGGTGATAGTTGATCGATTAACGAAATCTGCGCATTTCCTACCGATCCGAGAGAAGGATAGCACTGGAAAGCTTGCTGAGATATACATAAAGGAAATCATGGCACGTCATGGAGTGCCTATCTCAATTATTTCAGACAGAGATGGACGCTTTGTCTAAGAATCTGGCAATCCTTCCAGGAGGCCTTTGGATCTCAATTAGATCTAAGCATGGCCTTCCATCTGCAAACAGACGGCCAGAGTGAACGAACCATACAAACACTAGAAGATATGCTTCGCGCATGTGTTAGGGACCTAGGCGGCAGCTGGGATACTCATCTACCTCTAGTTGAGTTTTCCTACAATAACAGTTATCATACGAGCATAAAAGCCGCACCGTTCGAAGCTCTGTATGGCCGCAAGTGCCGCTCGCCCTTATATTGGGCAGACGCTGGAGACAAACGTATGGTTGGTCCTGAACTGGTGCAAGAGACAACCGACAAGATTATGCAGATCCGAGAGCGCATTAAGGCGGCTCGAGATCGACAAAAGAGCTACGCTGATCGAAGACGAAAACCATTAGAATTCGAGGTAGGAGACAAAGTTTTGTTGAAGGTCTCACCTTGGAAGGGCGTAGTAAGATTCGGAAAACGCGGAAAGATGAATCCACGATACATCGGACCATTCAAGATTGTAGAAAGAATTGGTACCGTGGCATACAAGTTGGAATTACCGGAAGAACTTAATGGAATACATGATACGTTCCATGTATCCAACCTCAAGAAGAGTCCAACACAAGAAAACGTGATCATCCCTGTGGATGAAGTGCATATTGATGACACCCTACGATTACAGAACAACCCGTTGAGGTTACAGACTGGAAAGTCAACAAGACCAGGAGGAGCACTGTCAAACTTGTCAAAGTACGTTGGAACTCTAAGCACGGACCCGAGTACACGTGAGAATGTGAAGACCAGTTTAAAGAAAAGTACCCCCACCTATTCAAGAAGACTCCTGCGAGAGTTAGTTCAGCCTGAATTTCGGGTTGAAATTCTTTTAACGGGGGGAGACTGTGACAACTTGCACAAAACCGGTAATTTCCGTACAATTTAATTTATACTTGATAACTGCAATTATGTGCTTAAATGTCAACATTGTCTGATTACATACTATACAAGTGAATTCATGCACATTTTATACTACAAGAATTGCTTTATGCATTAATGATAGCGTTGCGTCAGAAATACTAGTAAACTCACCGGTAAGGCACATTGTGTCAACAATTCTGCAGAAAGAAGTTAGACAATAGAATTGGAGCCTAGGTGTAGGTCCAACGTCAAGAATACATTAAAACCCAAGAGTACATACAAGGGTTAACATATAGACTTTCCGGAAGCTAAAATACGCACTGAAAAGCACCCGAAATACCCTTTAAATGCTAAATTTTATATATTTCAGCATAATTCAGCATTGTAACAAGATTGTACTATGTAAAAATATGACAAATTGATCCAGAATACTTTCCTAAGTGTCGGGAATTGAAAGGGGCACAAAAGGATACTTAAAGGACACTAAACGGTGCAATTTAGCACTTTAACGAACCGGTATCTAACCGAACAACCGGACATTACCCGGAACACTAAAATATTGCTAGAAGCATTGTTTTTATTTTTCTGAGCTAGTTACGGTTCCCGTACACTCTAACATATTACATAAAGCATCCCACACATTAAACACTAGACTTTTACCTTTAACCTTCCACTAATTAACTTATTTACCATCAAAGTTGCAAATTACCCCCTCCCCCATGTAAGTAATCGCAGTGGCGGATCCAGGAATTTTTTCCAATGGGTTCAATTTTTTAGATACTCTAATATAATAGGACCGGATGTGAAAAAAAATTAGGTCGATCCGACGGTTCGGGTCGGGTAAAATTCATCAAATAAAAAAAATACGATACAATAATAAAACAACATAGTCATTAAAAATAAAAATAAAAAACATGTAATACAAATACGACGGTTCTTACAAATTAAAAAAAATACCTATAATTGCTCCCTACGGGTTTTCATCTTTTGAAAACGTTGCATAACATCTTCGACCGAAACTTGTTGAAAGAACTCCTTTTCGATGTAACAAATGGAAGATCATTTAAATCTATTTTTGAGGGTTTACTACTTGAAGATGACGATTCAAGGTTTGATGGTTGTCTTTGGAAAAAGTTGTCAATTTTCTTCATACCTAAATATCCAATTCAAGTTTCAACAAATTAACATCACTAATTGTCTAATTCGTAGTATTCACATACTCATTCAAGTTCAACAAAGTAATAAAAAAAAAATTAACAATGCAGAATTTTCTTATAATCATAACATATTAACAACACATTACACATATTCATTGAAAATTAATGAAAGAAACTAAAGAAATTGTAAGTTTACCTTTCATTCCTTCAAGAAGGTATACCACTGAACTTGAAATTGGCTGGATATTTGAAGGATTCAGAATGAATGTGAGGCTGTGGGTTGAAATCGAAGTGTTCTTGACTTAATTGGGGATTAATTTGCTTAGAGAATGATAGATTTTGGTAGGGTGTTGAAGGGGTTTTGTTAAACGAAAGAACAGAAGTCGACGATGCTGTGCGTGTGTTTTGATAATGGGTATACTGGGTGGGGGCGCAACTTGTATAATGATAAAGCCCTAGATGGATTTTAGATTAAAAAAAAAAAGAAACGCAGATTTAATGCCAGAACGGGATTCGAACCGGAGACCAACAGGAACAAATAAGGCGCCTAAACCACCTGGGCATCTCTCAAATACATGACTGGGTTCATCTTAAAATTATTTTATGGGTTCATTAGGATTTTTCTATTAAAATTAACACTAATAATTAGAAACCGAGTGGGTTCGAGCGAACCCGTAAGGATCAATGTAGATCCTCCCCTGAGTAATCGGCCCAAGTGGCCCCACCCCAAAGATTTTATAATCTTTCCTAAATCCCCATATAATCTTGCCTAGATTTGATTAGATATGGTATGTACTTAGGGGGACACAAGAACCATTAGACATTAGGTAATTGTGCTTATAAGAACCACCATCTTCTTCCACATTTCATCACAACACCTCTTCTCTCCTCTCCCTCAAAGCTTCGGCCGAACATAGACCCCCACACACCACCCATTTTCATTCAAGCTTCATCTATTCCAAGCTTCACTCAAGGTGTAAGATACAAGATTAGAAGGTTTGGTGGCCTCGGATCTTGAAGGACCTCACCCGTTTGCTTTTATCTGCTCAATATTCATCATTGTTTCTTCCCTAGCTTGAAGCTAGTGGTAAGGCTCTTTTGATCTTTGTTTACTTCATATTTTTAGTGGTTAAAAGATGTATTATGTTGAAATCATAAGAACACTAAAAGACTTGAACTTGAATCTTGAAACATAAGGTGAAATATGATGAAATCTTGTTAAAATGATGTTGTTTAGTGCATGAAAGATATTTGTTGGTTGATATCTTGAGATGATGATGTTAATCATCACATGAAGCTTGCTAGAGTATGATTAAACACATGATCTAGCAAGTGGGAAGATGATTATGTGTTAACACAAGAAGATCATCCTTATACATAGACATGAACTTGAAAACAAAATGATTTCTTGAAAAGTAATAAACAAAATGAGCTAGTAAACTTATAAACCCAAGACTTATGAACAATTTTCCAAGAAAACCAAGTTTAAAATATGATTTTTAGAAGATCTTGGTTTTTACTTAAACCTACACTATTTTTAGTAGAAGAACAAGTGTATAAACACATATGAAACAAGAAAAATACAAAAGAAATATTTTTAGGAAAATCATCTTACAAGTTGTAAATGACTAAATCCTTCAAGAACGAGATTTACAAACAAACAACCATGTTTTTAAGGGCAACTAAACCTACCAAATAACATGGTAAGTTACTACAAGTTTTTACAAAACTGAAGTTCATGATGTAGTGTAAATTATTTGATTTTGACACCCGGTAGGTGTTGAATGAGTTGATTATTGATTATGATGATTTAAAAGAAAATAAACACATGTTTTGAAAACATGGGAAACCTCCATTTTTAGGGGAAACCATGTCAAAATTTTTATAAATTTTGACACTTAGAAAAATATAAGTTTTTGAGAAACTTATTCCCTAATAATGTATCTAAAAATATTTACCAAGGTTTCCCTAATTTTTGTGATAAGAAATGATGATTTCTTCAAGATTAAAATTGATGTTAAGTATGTATATTTTTGAGAAAAATATATATACTTATTGATCACCAAATTTTGTGCTAAATGTTTGTAGTATGTATTACATGTAATAGTGTATTAGGACTTGAGAATACACTAAATACTCCTAAGGAGTGAAAATACAAAAATACACATACAACATGCATAGACAAATACAAGAGAATATATTTATGAAAATATATTTCTTAAAAGATTACGTAACTTGGACAAGTTATGAACATGAAATGAAGATTTGGACAAAACACATAATTCGGGTGAAAAATACAAGATACTTATATTTATTTTTGAGAAAATAATATAAGTAAGATACATAGTTAAAAATATAAATTATTTTTTTACACAAGAACAAATACATAAAAGATGGTGACTTGTACTTGTGCGATACAAGTCTAGTGACTAACGTTAATAAAACACGTTTAAGTCACGACGCTAGATAAGCAAAAACCGGTGAAGTTTACGGCGCAAGGAACGCAAAGTTGTGAGTTCATGCTCCCCCTTTTCTTTTAACTGTTTTCAGTTTTATAACTTCGGGGGTGAAATACATGTTACAAATGTTACAATGTTTACAAATGGTATGATGGATACAAGAATTGAGGAATGATACGAGAAATCGTGTCACGAATAGGGTACCATAAGCACCATTAATCGTGTACATACTAAGACCGCAGAACAAAAGGTTAGATCTAATGGGTTTTCGGGCAGCCACACTCTTGGTGAAAACTAGTACCCAGTAGTGCTTTTGTGTCTTAGTCGTGAATCGACAACTAGAAAAATGCCTATGGTTTGGATGCTTCCTATGTCGTGTCACATGTTAATGGCCTTGCAACCCATTAACAACCTAGATACATACAGAAATACTTGATTGATACAAGATACGTACCATGTTTTCATACAAAGTATATAAACGTTCAATACAAAAACTGCATGAATTCACACCAACATTATGTTGACGTTTTTCCAAAACTCACATGTATTTCAGGTAACTAAAGTGGATGTGTGCGCGGTCATACTCTTGCTCTGGATGTTGTTTATGTTATCTTGAATAAAGTTGTAAACTTTTCAGACAATTTGCCGTCTTGTGTAAAACTATGATTTCAGTTATGTAATGTTTGGCATTTGAAGTTATTTTATGAGCATGTAGTATGTTTACCAATCGTATGCAATGAAAACCTTTCATGATCACACCTCGTGTTTCCACCTTAGAAAGGGGTGTGACAGATTGGTATCAGAGCTGCGATTGTAGTGAACCGGATTCTTCTCGAGTCTAGACTACAATCTTTAGGATCCTTTCACGAAAACAATTTTTCAAAAAGTTTTCATTGCATAAAACTTTTCGCGACATCCACTACCTGAAACTGTTTACAAGAGTCAAGAAAAGACACTACGAGACTTAGGGTGCACTGGAGTAGCACTTGTCTGTGATTAAGAATTACTTACAATTATGTGTGATAATTGATATATGCATATACTAGAAGTAGAATGTCACAGGTATACGTGACTTCGTCTGAAAACAATGGCCCATCTGAAGGAAGAGATACGAGGATGAAACAAACCGTGCGGACTGTGTAAGGGGTTACGTAATTATGGATGCATACATAATTATGGAATTCAGTGCACAGAAACCACAACAAGTCTTGTCACGTATAGATTCCCTCAGTACAAGAAAAGGGCAAACGTGAACACCCCTCCCCCAGTCTATTAAATACTCCTTTAAGAGTAATGACTTAGGGTATAAAGACAAGAACCGCCAATGTGAAGTAAGGTGTTTATCTAATTATACATGCTTGTTGCTGTATGAATTGATTTATACATTTGGCGGATTGTTTGATGTCACTTATGTGGTATATGCCTGTGTATATATATACTACTACTGTCTCGTATGACGATATCAAACAAATGTCTAACCCTATTGTTTGGTGTTCTTTCAGAACATGACACCAAGGAGAGATGTGAACGCTCGTGATCAACCTCCTTCTCCCCCACTGCCAAGAACTGCTGAAGAGCTAAACGCCCTACTGGAAGAAAGGATCTCCGCAGCTATCGCCCAGTACGAGGCGAACCGTACTGAACAAAGTGGAGGACCAAGCAATGCTAGACGTAATGGGAATGTAGATTCATTTGGAGGAAACGCAGCTCAGGGCTGCACTTTAAAGCAGTTTCTCGACTGCAAACCGCTGAACTACGACGACACTGGAGGTGCAGTGGCAAATGTACGCTGGACGGAGAAGACTGATGCCACTATCCGTATGAGCAAGTGTATCGCGGATCAGCAAGTCACTTTTGCTACGGGGTTGTTTGTTGATGAAGCTTTGACTTGGTGGAATTTGCAAGTCCAAACTCTGGGTGATGATGCCGCATATGGCATGTCTTGGGATGAGCCGAAGGAGAAAATGAGAGAGAAGTATTGCTCTCGTGCTGAACTCCAAAGGTTGGAGACTGAGTTCTGGCACTTGACCATGGAAGGTGCTGACATTACGGGTTACACTCGAAGGTTCCACGATCTGTCAAGAGTGATTCCCTATATGGTAAATCCTGAATTTAAGGGCGATGAACGCTACATCTGGGGATTGGCCTCAGAATTCCGCAGCATGGTAACTTCGGCCATACCCGCAACAATCACTGAGGCTGTAACTCTGGCTGTCAGCCTTACCGAAGATGCTGTCCGAATGAAGAAGTTATCGCTGGACCCTACTGAGAAGACCGAGACGCATGCTGAGTCGTCCAGTGACAAGAAGAAAAAGCATTTGAATCTGAATCAAGCAACCCGCAACAACAACAAAGGTTCAAACAACAAGAAGCGTGACACTAACCCGCCTCAGGAGGCGAAAACTCTTGCAACCATGAATGACGCTCCTGCCAAAAGATACCTGGGCACTCTGGCCATTTGCAACAATTGCAAGCGTCATCACAAAGGGGTTTGTCGCATTCCAAAATGCGACAAGTGTGGAAAACTGGGTCACCATACTGAGGACTGTTGGGGAAAAGGAAAGAACGGGAATGGAAACCGCAACGGTGCCGGTAATAGAAATGGTGGAAATGGAAATGGCAATGGTAACCGGAATGGCAACGGAAATGGGCAGATTCAAGGATGCTTCGGTTGTGGAAGCGAGGATCATTTCATAAAAGATTGCCCAAGGGGAAACAATGCTCAGGCTCGAGCATTCGTGATTGGAGCAAGGAACACACGCGAGGACCCTAGTGTGGTCACCGGTACGTTTCTCGTTAACAATCACTTTGCATCCATATTATTTGACATTGGTGCCGATTATAGCTTCATGTCTGTGGAATTTAAACGTATGCTTGGGATAGAGTCTAGTAGATTAGATATTCCTTATTCCATAGAACTAGCCAATGGTAAACTTGTTGAATCGGGCGAAGTTGTTAGAGGTTGCACATTGGAACTTGGTGAACGAAGATTTAGCATCGACCTCTTACCTATTCAATTGGGTAGCTTCGATGTAGTGGTCGGAATGAACTGGTTGTCCAAGAACAAGGCTGAAGCTAGTAAACTTATAAACCCAAGACTTATGAACGATTTTCCAAGAAAACCAAGTTTAAAATATGACTTTTAGAAGATCTTGGTTTTTACTTAAACCTACACTATTTTACTTAAACCTACACTATTTTTAGACTTATGAACGATTTTCCAAGAAAACCAAGTTTAAAACATGGTAAGTTACTACAAGTTTTTACAAAACTTCAAGTTCATGATGTAGTGTAAATTATTTGATTTTGACACCCGGTAGGTGTTGAATGAGTTGATTATTGATTGTGATGATTTAAAAGAAAATAAACACATGTTTTGAAAACATGGGAAACCTCCATTTTTAGGGGAAACCATGTCAAAATTTTTATAAATTTTGACACTTAGAAAAATATAAGTTTTTGAGAAACTTATTCCCTAATAATGTATCTAAAAATATTTACCAAGGTTTCCCTAATTTTTGTGATAAGAAATGATGATTTCTTCAAGATTAAAATTGATGTTAAGTATGTATATTTTTGAGAAAAATATATATACTTATTGATCACCAAATTTTGTGCTAAATGTTTGTAGTATGTATTACATGTAATAGTGTATTAGGACTTGAAAATACACTAAATACTCCTAAGGAGTGAAAATACAAAAATACACATACAACATGCATAGACAAATACAAGAGAATATATTTATGAAAATATATTTCTTAAAAGATTACGTAACTTGGACAAGTTATGAACATGAAATGAAGATTTGGACAAAACACATAATTCGGGTGAAAAATACAAGATACTTATATTTATTTTTGAGAAAATAATATAAGTAAGATACATAGTTAAAAATATAAATTATTTTTTTACACAAGAACAAATACATAAAAGATGGTGACTTGTTCTTGTGCGATACAAGTCTAGTGACTAACGTTAATAAAACACGTTTAGGTCACGACGCTAGATAAGCAAAAACCGGTGAAGTTTATGGCGCAAGGAACGCAAAGTTATGAGTTCATGCTCCCCCTTTTCCTTTAACTGTTTTCAGTTTTATAACTTCGGGGGTGAAATACATGTTACAAATGTTACAATGTTTACAAATGGTATGATGGATACAAGAATTGAGGAATGATACGAGAAATCATGTCACGAATAGGGTACCATAAGCACCATTAATCGTGTACATATAAAGACCGCAGAACAAAAGGTTAGATCTAATGGGTTTTCGGGCAGCCACACTCTTGGTGAAAACTAGTACCGAGTAGTGCTTTTGTGTCTCAGTCGTGAATCGACAACTAGAAAAATGCCTATGGTTTGGATGCTTCCTATTTCGTGTCACATGTTAATGGCCTTGCAACCCATTAACAACCTAGATACATACAGAAATACTTGATTGATACAAGATACATACCTTGTTTTCATACAAAGTATACAAACGTTCAATACAAAAACTTCATGAATTCACACCAACATTATGTTGACGTTTTTCCAAAACTCACATGTATTTCAGGTAACTAAAGTGGATGTGCGCACGGTCATACTCTTGCTCTGGATGTTGTTTATGTTATCTTGAATAAAGTTGTAAACTTTTCAGACAATTTGCCGTCTTGTGTAGAACTATGATTTCAGTTATGTAATGTTTGGCATTTGAAGTTATTTTATGAGCATGTAGTATGTTTACCAATCGTATGCAATGAAAACCTTTCATGATCACACCTCTTGCTTCCGCCTTAGAAAGGGGTGTGACAATTCTGGCCATGGGGGGTTTGAGCTCTCTATATCATGTTCGTCCCAAAGCTTATCATGAGAATAAAGGTAAGCCTTTTGCTTTTGCGATGACATTGATCATGTCTTGATTTGTGACCCCTGTTTTTGCTTTGTCTAGTCATCTCTAGTGTTTGTTTATTTTTGCAGAGATGTCTTTGTGGAGTTTATTGCGGGCAGATTGTAAAGTAGTGTCGTTTATGGTTGGTTGCGTTGTAAACCCGGATATGGGGAATGTCCTTGAAGGAAAGACCTCGACGTTGGGAGTTCTACTGTTGCTGGGAAAGCGGAGGGCCCCTCTTCCAGCTAGGAGGGTTCCTCGGAAAGGACTGAGGGTTCCCAGAACTCCCCTCCTGTGAAGAACGTCAGTATCGAGGATGAGGATTTGGCCACTCGCTTATCCCGGAAGCGTTAAACAGGTCCTGAGGTTGATACCAAGGTTGCCATCCCTGAGCCCTGAAATATTCGCCTAAAGCTCAGAAGCGCAAGTGATCAAAAGTCTCTACCAGGATCCCGAGCTGCTTCCGAGATTCCCGCAACTAATGCCAAAGGTTCCTTGTCCAAACATCTGAAGACCTTGAGGCCATCCTCTAGTCTTGTGAGCGAGCCTCTTCTTATGAGTTCATCATGCTTTCTCCTTTAGTCCTTTCTTTGCATACTTTGTTTCTTTACCCCCCCTTTTGTGTGAAGCAGAGGGAGTTCCAGAGCTCCTATTGTGATCCCTGCGGCTCCCGCCTCGTCCCGGGCTAAGGGTAAAGCTCCGGAAGTTAGTGCTGCTCCTAATGATCCTGTTGTTGAAGTTTCTCTCGCTCAGGCCACTAGCACCAACAAATTTAAGTTGCCAGAATGTTTTCGCCATCATTCCCCCTTGGCGCGCCTGTTTGCCGAAGGGCTCCCTATTGCATATGTTCCTAAATGGAAGATAACTCCCTCCACAGCTGTGGACACCCCCGAGATTGCCCGGGATTTTATGGCTCATGCCCTCCCCCCTTCACATAGGTTTATAAACTTTGCATTGAACCCGGAAATTTTTGATCATAAATACAGTGTGTCTATCTGTGAAGGTTTCTTTTGAAGTGTCGGCAGGTTGCAAAAGGTTAATGCCTTGAGGGAAGTGAATGAGGGCTGATAAGCGAATTGAAAACCTCTCAAACTATTACTGCTGAACTCAGGTATCAGGTGGTTGATGCTGAAAGGAAGCTCTTGGAGAGGGAGGTAATGTCTTTTTTCCTTTGTCCCCCCCTCCTTCTTTTTTATATGAATCCTTTTTTTTTATTTTTTAGAATGCTGGAGCGTTGCTGGAGCAAAAGGAAAGGTCCTGAGAGTGAGAACGAGAGGCTTGGCTGGATGAAAAGGAGAGCTTGCTTGCAGACGTGAAGCATTATAAAGAAGCTGCCTCTGTTTCTGCCGCAGACGTTGAGGTTTTATATGTCGCAACCCCCGACCCCTACCCCGGGAGCGGGAGCCACGAGACAGCAGCTTGTGGTATCGGTGTTTATTAATTTGGCTGCGGAAATGAGACATCAGGATCGTAATTAGGAAATAGATTTCCGAGTTTCAAAACACCAAACTTTTATATTAAATAAAATGGGATAAAACCCATGCTTCATCCATAACATCTTTATAGGGATAAACCCTAATTATTGAAAACATAAACTTCTTTTATTTAGGTAACTTTTATAGCCACTTTCTTTAAGCCTTCAGTGCTACATAGCTGGCTTCTAATAGCTTTTACATCAGGTTACTTGAAATGCGTTTTAAAAACATTTTATCAGCAAGAAATACTGGTGAGTGCATCCCAGTTTAATCAAAATAAGCTTTTATAACTTTACAGTATTGAGAGCGATTACAATGTTTATATATACCCAATTACTCATTCAGTATTTGTCACTTTGGCAGTTACAATGACCGTGGTCATATTAATATTGTCCAACTCTTTGTCCAATAGTAACGCTTGATTAGTAGCGTATACAAAACCCCACATACCGACAGTAATTGTAGAATACAAAGATTCAATCACTGTAAGTCTAATTGAAAATATTTGAGATTTTGTAATGCAAGTTAGTAGAAAAAGAGAATGACTCACTTTGTAGACTTATGTATTTCTACAGCTTCCTATTGATTTTCCTGATTATTTTCTATTAAAACATACAATTCATATGTGTTAGTAAGATAACCCAAATCACATTAGCCATACAACGCGAGACAGAACCCCAACGAACTTATTCAGGCGGAGCCTTGACATACGTTGGTGGGTCCTAAATCAATCGGGTAGGGTAACGAATTCGTGATCGGGGGTTAAATACTTACAATGGGGCAGAGCTTCGTGTTTTAGAGGGGTATAATAGCTATAATTTCGGACTATAGCATAGAGGAAAAGAAAGAAGTTTGAACGGTTGAGAAGTGCAGACTGTGTAACACCTGTGCCTCCACGGCCATCAAACAAATACCAAACCAATGAAATATTGTATTTCATACTTGGGATTTGTATAAATATGTGAGTCAATTGCACATATCAAATTTTGTTCGATTTCGAGCTCTAAATCGCTTTCTAGGGACTTATATGTGAACTGATGCGTAAACGTAATCAGTTTAACGCATCAAACACTCCGGAACAGTGACATAGGCTTAACATACCTTAAATAACCTTTAAATAACTTAGAAATAAGTCTTGGAAGGTTTGGTGTGTTGAAATCAAGTTTATTCGCTTACAGGGACTAATCACGGTGGTTATAGTCCCTAGTGACTATACCTACTGATTACCACGTTGTTTAGGCATAGCGACGAGTTATAGTTTCGGTCAAAATGCGCGTCTATGCGTATTTTGTAACCAAACTATTCTTGGGTATCAAAACCGTTTGTTTTGATATCAAACCTGTTTTCTAACCTCGTTAAACATGTTTTGACATGTTTAACTCATCACTTTAGGTTTAGTGCTTATATAGGGTCGTAAAGGTAAGCGGTTTAAAAAACCTCTTAGACTTTCGAACCCGACCCGTTTGGTCGATCATTAGGATTCGACCAAGCATGTTTTGTGACCATAGTTGTAAAGGGAATAACCTTCCGAGGTTATATGTAACACCCCGAAAACGGGTTCGATATATAAACCACGTTAATATTAATGAACGGGTGAAATACCGTTAGTTGTAAAATTTAACCCAGTGAATATTAGGATTTAAATAAACAATCCTAAATATTAATTAAAAAGAAGAATAAACGCTTTGAGAAAAACAAAGTTTGTAAGAAGCCCGGGTTAATGGGACTTAAAATAAAACGGGTTATACTTTCCCCAAAACCACTAAGTTAACTAGGAATTTTTAACCTAGTTAGTAAAAAGAGATAATGTTGGAATTAAGTAGGTTGTCACCTATTTCATAACTAACTAAACATAAGGGACCAAAGTGGGAAAAACTTGGAAGTTTAATTACTAAAAGAAAATTTAAAACAAAACACACACAACAAGTGTGTGTTTTGGATCGAACATCAGGAGAAAAAAAAGGGTGAAACCCTAACTCAACCAAATCTTCAAATTGAAGGATCAATCGAAGGCCAAATCCGGATATGAATATATGTAAATGATCACCAAGTCAAGGGGATCGTAAGGTATGTCGAAATTTATATTTTGGTGATATTTTGAAATTTTGATAATCATGCATGAACGAAATTCTTGTATGAAAGTTGAATGTTTTAGTGAAATTGATGTGAGTATAAGTCTAGGAACAAAACCCTAGGTGCAATCTTGTTGAATTTGTGCCATGAACTAGTGATTAGTCAACTAATCAAGTATGAGCTAAGTGGGTTTTTGTAATATGATGATGTTAGTGCCTAACTAGTGATTAGAATAATCATATTTGATAGTAAAGGCGAGGTACTTAAACAAATTTCAAGTTTGAGTACTTGACCATACATGATTCAAAATGGGACTTGAATGTTGTTATGAAATTGGTAATTTATTTCATGAATATGGATGTTTGAAATCATGATATCTAGTAGTTGATATGTAGAACTCGATTATATGACGAAACGGGTTTCATTAATAGATGAGGACCCTTAGTTCTTGTGAAATGAATAAATAAGTTAGCTTTGATAATCGCTTGAACTAGTTGAAGTGTTGGAAATATAATGAACCGGGTTAAAAGATTAGTTAAAACGGTGGCTTAAAAGAACGCCTACCGGGTAAATTGTGAATGCCTAAACTAGTAATGAACTTGAATGTGCATTTTATATACTAATGGAGTTTTGACTTTTAAAAAGTCAAACTGACATAGAATACGATGAATGATAATTTTGGATATAAAACGCGTAAGTTGGAATAATCTTATTAAATTATGATTAAACTAACCACCTTTTAAACGATGATGATAGTTTGACACTTAACAAAAAAAGGGTAATTGCACGGTACCCCTGACCGCGGAAGGGTTCTCCCTTCCCAGGCTAGCACACCACATAGCCGCCTGGCGGTGAGTCCCCCAACCGAGTGGACATCAGGTGCACTTTTTATTATGCAGACGACCGGAGTCGAACCTGAGTCCCCACGGTGTATGCAGGGTGTGGTGGCCACTGGGCTGACACCCAGTGGTGTGGTGGCCACTGGGTTTGACGCTTAACAAGCTAGGTGGAAGCTTGGAGGAAGAAGCGGGTCAAACGAATCAAGAAGGAGAAGAAAAGCGTAATTTGGATGCGAGGTAAGTAAAGCTTACACCTTCTAGAATAGAATACTTACTTTTTATAATAGATAGCATTGTGAATAATAAAATGGACATGGTTTTCGCGGGCATTTTGTCGATAAAATAGTTATTGATAGCAAACAGGTCCATTATTTGCAAAACTATTTCGGGGTCTTAAACACTTAGTTTTGACTCCATATGTGGTCAAAAGTTGTATAACAACAAAAAATGATGATTGATAATTTTTATAAATTTTTCGGAAGTTGTTTAACGTGGTTTTCGCGGACGTTTTGTCAACAAAATAGTTGTTGACAGCAAGCAGGTCCGTATTTGCAGAAATTGTTTCGGGGCCTTAAACACTTAGTTTTGACTCAATATTTGGTCAGAAGTGGTAAAACAATATAAGTGATGATTGGTAATTTTATAAATTTTTTGGAAGTTGTTTAACGTGGTTTTCGCGGACGTTTTGTCAACAAAATAGTTGTTGACAGCAATCAGGTCCGTATTTGCAGAAATTTTTTCGAGGCCTTAAACATTTAGTTTTGACTCAATATTTGGTCAGAAGTGGTAAAACAATATAAATGATGATTGGTAATTTTTATAAATTTTTCGGAAGTTTTTTAACGTGGTTTTCGCGGACGTTTTGTTAACAAAATAGTTGTTGACAGCAAGCAGGTCCGTATTTGCAGAAATTGTTTCGAGGCCTTAAACACTTAGTTTTGACTCAATATTTGGTTAGAAGTGGTAAAACAATATAAATGATGATTGGTAATTTTTATAAATTTTTCGGAAGTTGTTTAACGTGGTTTTCGCGGACGTTTTGTCAACAAAATAGTTGTTGACAGCAAGCAGGTCCGTATTTGCAGAAATTGTGTCGAGGCCTTAAACACTTAGTTTTGACTCAATATTTGGTCATAAGTGGTACAACAATATAAATGATGATTGGTAATTTTTATAAATTTTTCGGAAGTTGTTTAACATGGTTTTCGCGGACGTTTTGTCAAGAAAATAGTTGTTGACAGCAAGCAGGTCCGTACTTGCAGAAATTGTTTAGGGGTCTTAAACACTTAGTTTTGACTCAATACTTGGTTGTTGTATAAAAATATAAATGTTGATTGGTAATATTATGTATTGTTAAGTGTTACAAATACAGGCAAGCGGAAAGTATGAGCATGTTTTGCCAAGGTTGGCGAAAGGTAATGCAATGTATTAAAAACGAGTCAATGTTGACCCGTGCCAGGTGCGCACAAAGAATGATACTCTCGTGAAGGGTACATGTACCAACCATAATATGGATTATGGTTGGAGGAAATAAGAGTTTTGTTTTTTTTATAAAAGTTGATAAAATTATAGTTTTGACATAAATGCCCAAAACGGGTCAAATAATTCGGTTTAAGAACCGGAAAGTTGAATTCGAAGGAAACAAGAACTTTGAATAATGGATGAATGAATTGGATGGAAATATGTTTATAACTTGTTGTGAAACTCTCAAAACTAACTTTTATGTTGGTTTTGATTTTAGGAATGTCTTATGGAACTCCGGATGAGGATCAAGCAAGAAAGGAGAATCGAACACATGTCTTGAAGCTTCCGCAATGATCTTATTTTGTTCTAGTTTAAAAAGTGGATATTGTAAATACTTGAAATTATATTTTGGAATGTTTAGTTTAACTTGGAAAAGTTTTTGTAAGCTTGCATTTTCGTATAAAATGCGTGTTTAATATTATAATCTTGATTAATAGAGACGGGTCTTACATTATACCTTATGGTCACTTCGTTTAGTTAGTTGTATGATAGGTAGTTTATATGCCTTAGGAAAATAACCAAAATGGCCTTTTTTATGCATAATTGATATTTAAGCATATGTAACCCAAACTTTTGTCACTTAAATGATTATGCAACATAAATAAACATGTTTAGGCATATAATACTTGTCATAGGACTAGTTAGGCGTTCTGAACGCGTTTTACGCGAACGGCACGTTAAAGTAGCGTAAGTTACCTAAACGGGTCGTAATGGGTCATAAGCACTTAGGTTAGGTTTCGTTTTAGAATGTAGGCTTTGTTAAACCATATTACATGAGTTCCTATACTCATTTGGTTTACGAAACCTCATTCTATCCGATCTTCCGATTTAGGTTCGGTTATTTACGTAGTTATCTATATTAGGTGCCGTTTGATTTCCGTGATCCCTATAGCTTTGCTTGGTTGTTATTCAAGACTTCTAAGCACCCTCAAGTGAGTACATAGACCCCTCTTTTACTGTTTTCCAAACATTTTGGGGTGAAACACATGTGCCTACTTGTTACTTTCGTGCTTTCCATGTTTTCATATCATATGCTTGTTATGTTCATTAGTACACTTATAGTACATGATTTCATTATGTTTTTGCTATGTATGCCCATTTAGTGCATACTTAGTACATCGTTTTATATTACATTTTATGCTATGTATGTCCATTTAGCGCATACTTAGTACATTGTTTTACATTACATTTTATGCTTTGTATGTCCATTTTGTTGCATACTTAGTACATTTGTTTTACATCACATGCTATGTATGTCCATTTGTTGCATACTTAGTACATTTGTTTTACATCACATGCTTATATTTTGGTATGACATTTGGTTTGTTTAAATGGGACAAAAATACATTCATTAACATTAGGTACGCTGTTCGTTAGTAGGTAGTGGTACCATAGGAATTGACAACTCCCGTTCCTGAAATCCTAGGTTTGTTTGGATGGAAGGAATGACCGAATTCGATACACATGATTCAGATAAACCTTTAATTTATTTAAGGGTTTGTCGCCACAGTCTCAAGGCTTGAATGTATGCATTTTCACAATACCGCATAGATGTTTGTATCAGTAAAGCATGCATTATTTTACAAAACATAACTTTTGATTTATTTCAATACATTGTTTTGTGAATTTTACATATGGTTTAAGTAGTCACTTTTTACTTGCCATAGATGACATTTGTTTACACATTTCATGATTTACATTTGACAATAGACATGGTTTTCACACAAACATTTTGACATTTGATTATACATGAACATTTTTACATTGGTGGTTTGTTTGGTAAATGATTTAAGTAACGAGGTGTGTGTAACATGATAAAAGCATGGTGGATACGCCGCTGGTACTTCCTATATATAAGTGCTTTTATGATATTACATATCGTAGCGTTATTTAAACCATTTCAATTTTGACATATTACATTTTACACAATTAACATATCTTTACAAAACATTGTTTTACAAATAACACATTTTATATAAATTCAATTTCACTTGGTTATTTATTTAACCATACATAATTTCTTTTATATCATCTATTTCCTTATCGATTTTTATATGATTTATAAAAGAACATCATTTTACAAGGTTCATGACTACTTTTGTTAAACATTTTCTTTAAACTTACAAGTCATGAATCCTAAATAAATAAAACCTATGTATCTCACAGGCATTTTTATGCTGACGTACCTATTTTCACATGTGTTTTCAGGAAATGATGCATAGGATTGATCAGGATACACTTAGGCGGACTTGGGCCTTAGTGACATTAAAAGATGCAAGACTAGTTAATTATGTTAGGATTCTTTGTTTTAAGACATTGTAACCTCTTTTAATTCAATAAAACAAAATTTCAATTTCCATGTGTTATGAAACAATGATTCTGGTACAACACTCCCCGACGAATAGCGGGGTGTGACAGAAAAGTTAGTGTCAGAGCTCATGGTTATAGGGAATTAGGTTATTAGTAATGCTTTGACCTAGTCTATAACCTTCCTAGGACCCTAACACAAGATCCTCGTGTTTAGATCTTAAAACAATACCGTCACTTATCCTTAGGTGACAACCACAACAAGAACACAAAATTTCGAATCCGCTTCGAAAACCAATCATCTGTTCTAGGATGATTGATTACTAGGTTTTGAACCCTCTAAGTTTTCAAAATCTCGTCAAAGTTGGGTCTTATAATGTGAACACGTGCAATCCGGAATGGTGGATGCTTGTACCCTGAGTTTTCTGTCTAAGGCTAGAGTGTTCGTACAAATCCACATAATCGGACCAGTCACTCTTATCTGGGAACTCTTGGGGTGAGTGTCGACTTATAGGCTAAAACATGTCTTCGCGATACATTAATATGACCCGATTACTTTGATTAGTCACTATCCCATTTGTTTGCCTTAGGTAACAAACAAATGATCGCAATTTTTATGCATTATCGTTCTGATTTAATTATCCGATAGCATTTCACTTGTTTCTTCCTATGTCTTTCATTTCTTCTAGAATGTCTCTTCATCGCAACGACGCCCAGATATCTGAGCAGACTGCCAAATTTACCCAGCGAATAGGTGAAGTAGTCCTGAAGACTGTTGAATTAGCTACTGCCATGTATCGTCTCCAGGAGGAAGCCACTCAAGAGCCACCGAAGGAAACAGAAGCCAAGCCTTCACCAAAACCAAGGAAACGTAAAGCTTCAAAGAATCCTGCAGCGGTTGCACCAAAACAGGCAGGACCTAGTCAGGTGGCAGCACCACTAGCCAAGAAGCCTTACAACGGAACTGCACCCCTGTGCAACCAATGTAGCCTTCATCATCATGCTAGCGTGAAGTGCCGCAAATGCCAAACTTGTGGACTTATAGGTCATACAACAAGAGTTTGCCCAACTGCAACTACACTAAATCAAGCTGGCAACAATCCTACTCAAGCTCGTTTTTCACCGGGGTCCTGTCACAACTGTGGCGAGATAGGCCATTTCCGAAGGAATTGCCCAAAGCTAGCTGTTGCAAATCTGACCCACGAATGAGCAGTTGGCTGATTTGAAGATGTTGCTACTTTGAATAGTTTGTATCTATTGCTATTGTGTCTTTTGTTGAACTCTGATACAATCTATTTTGTTTATAAATAAATCATTGTTCACAATTCTGATGTACAAGTGTAGTTACATGTGTGTATGGCATTTCCCTATAATACCTACATCAAGGAACTATGTTCTTTACAAACTACTTTTGTGACTCTCCCATTCAAGTGATCGCTCATAATTTCCTCGAAAATTCTGAAGTACTCATTTCATTCTAAGAAACGAAGTACAGGAAATAAAGTGACATTATGAGTAATCGTGCTTTTTGCACATATGTATCTTTAAATACTTGGCTTAATAACTAAGGGTATTTCCGATCTCATACCCATTACATTCTGGTTTTAATAACAACATACATAGTATATATTTTAAAAAACAACCTTCATGATTTCAGAATATTTCATATATTTTGAAAACATTTTTAACATAGTATATTTACTTAATATATCAAATGCATGATTTCAAAAGCATCATTCATGTTTTCAAAAACCTTATACATAACTTCAAAATTCATCTCGCATGATTTTAAAACATTTTTATAAACATATTTACCTAATACATCTACCTTATGATTTCAAAAGTATTATGTAAGGTTTCAAAAACATTTAAACACATTTCTAAAAAAAACCCCATGCATAGTTTTCAAAAACATTTTGCTCATACATTGACTTACCCTTCAAATTCTGCTTCATATGTCGCCTTGGCATATCTAGCACCTCAACTTCATGAGTATTTTACCTTATGTTTTGACTTAAGCACGTCTAGTGCAAGGGTTCGAAGCGTCTCCCGCTATTCGAATTCTAAAAATCCATATAGGATCTTCTTATCTTCACAATTGGATCCTTGTGGATGTTTATTGCTCATAATCGGAGCCCTTAATTGGATTATTTGTATGCCTTAATACGTACATTACGATTCAATAAGGACAAAGTCGAATTCCTAATAAGATCTTCCTATCTTCATAGTTAGATTCTTGAAAATGTTTAAAGTACCAAATGAAATCCATGGATTGGATTCCTGGTGTGCTTTGAATACTCGTGTGCTCCGTTAATAAACAAATTAACAAAATGATAAGAAATTGAAAATCAAGTTGAACAATTTTGTGATTATGTGTTTTTGTGTTATGTGTTTTCTTTTGTGTTTTTGATTAATCTGGATATTCGTTATCCAAATCCTCGTAGAATCTTCCATATCTTCATATGAGGGATTCATAGTAGGATATTCAAAAGGTACTACCTTAAATCCTTAATGGGCTTCTATGTAATAGTTAAGACCCTTGGATTATATAGTACCATTCCATGATTCAAAAGAGACCCTTGAGTGCTCTAGTTAAAAAGATTGATTCAGAATCTGGTTAAGAATGGCATGTGATGATATAATTGAAAAGACTCCTTGGTGGTCTATTTAAAAAGATCATTTATTGATTAAAAGGACCCTATGGTGGTCTAGTCACAATCATCACAGGTTCGTTCATTGTTTTCTCCCCCTACACATTATAAGAGGCACTGTGTGGACTATGCAAGGAAATACGTAATTATGGATGCATACATAATTATGAAATTCAGTGCACGGAAACCACAGTAAGACTTATCATGTGTAAGAACCTAAAGTGGCAAAAATAACAAAATGCAAACAATGTAATGGAGGTACGGTGGACGCACCCAATGGCGCTTTATATACTTGTATATAATTATCCCTCTTACATTACAAGCATGATGTTATTTAAAGTTACTAATGGTTCAGGGCTCTAACCAGTGTTGTTTTATCTTTTCGACTTCATGTTTCAAGCTCTCACAAGTTTCCTCTAAATAAATTTCGGGACGAAATTTCCTGAAGTAGGGGAGACTGTGACACCTGTGCCTCCACGGCCATCAAACAAATACCAAACCAATGAAATATTGTATTTCATACATGGGATTTGTATAAATATGTGAGTCAATTGCACATATCAAATTTTGTTCGATTTCGAGCTCTAAATCGCTTTCTAGGGAGTTATACGCGAACTGATGCGTAAACGTAATTAGTTTAACGCAGCAAACACTTCGGAACAGTGACATAGGCTTAACATACCTTAAATAACCTTTACATAACTTAGAAATAAGTCTTGGAAGGTTTGGTGTGTTGAAATCAAGTTTATTCGCTTAAAGGGACTAATTTCGACAAACTGCGAAAGTATGCCGATTCGTACTGTGACGGACATTCCAGAACATGATCATAAGTTAAACATGCCCTAAATATCCTTTACATAGCTTAGAAATAGGCTTTTAGGTGTTCGGTGAGCTAAAATAAACTTTTTGGTCATTCAGGGACTAAAAGCGTCAAAAAGTGCATAAGTTTGCATTTTCGCGCATATCTTACGTTCTGAATACATCCGGACATCCAAAAATTTATGTAATCATTAAAACATTTTATTTTAGTGATTGGCTTGATAAAATTCCATTCGTCGCGTAATTTGGATCGTTTTACGCGTCCGTTCGTGTTTCATCGTAATTAACCGAACAACGCAACCGTACGACCAAACAAACCGACATCCAAGATATTTTTGAGCATATTTTAAGTTCTTAATACTTTAAATACATTTTAGAGCCTTGAAATGGGGTTAACGGGGCTTAAACGTGCCAAAACGCATCAAAAATCAAGTTTGGAGATGCAAGGGGGTTCTACCAACTTTGCAAACTTACTACCAGCAAATAGGGTCCTTACGTACCGTATGGAGATGCTTACGGTCTGTAAGCCATCCCCAGCTCAGCAAACTTCATTTTTATAAAACCTAGCTGCTCCCATTGTTTTGCACATGGTTTCTTCTATTCTATGGACTGGTTTTGGATGCCCCTAGTATGTTAAAACCATGGGCACACATGGAGGGCCAAGATTGAAGCTCGGATTTCAAGAAACAATCCTAACGGTTCTACGAAATCTATAAATACCCCACCCCTTTTCACTTACAACTCACACTTGATCTGATTTGTTCTCTAAGTTGAAGTGTAAACACTTCATACCTGAGAATATCTAGATCAAACCTCCATTTCTTGGACCATTTGTAAGTGTTCTTTCGTTCTTTTACGCATTTTAAGCACGAAAGTCAAACTGTGTTTGACTTTCTGCATTGACTAATTTATGGTCAACACGAAGTTTGTTTGAACTTCACAACGTGAGCGTAATCACGATGGTTATAGTCCCTAGTGACTATACCTACTGATTACCACGTTGTTTAGGCATAGTGACAAGTTATAGTTTCGGTCAAAATGCGCGTCTATGCGTATTTTGTAACCAAACTATTCTTAGGTATTGTTTTGATATCAAACCTGTTTTCTAACCTCGTTAAACATGTTTTGTCATGTTTAACTCATCACTTTAGGTTTAGTGCTTATATAGGGTCGTAAAGGTAAGCGGTTTAAACAACCGCTTAGACTTTTGAACCTGACCCGTTTGGTCGATCATTAGGATTTGACCAAGCATGTTTTGTGACCATAGTTGTATAGGGAATAACCTTCGGAGGTTATACCTTATGGTCACTTCGTTTAGTTAGTTGTATGATAGGTAGTTTATATGCCTTAGGAAAATGACCAAAATGCCCTTTTTATGCATAATTGATATTTAAGCATATGTAACCCAAAATTTTGTCACTTAACTGATTATGCAACATAAATAAACATGTTTATGCATATAATACTTGTCATAGGACTAGTTAGGCGTTCTGAACGCGTTTTACGTTAACGACGCGTTTAAGTAGCGTAAGTTACCTAAACGGGTCATAATGGGTCGTAAGCACTTAGGTTAGGTTTCATTTTAGAATGTAGGATTTGTTAACCATATTACATGAGTTCCTATACTCATTTGGTTTACGAAACCTCATTCTATCCGATCTTCCGATTTAGGTCCGGTTATTTACGTAGTTATCTATATTAGGTGCCGTTTGATTTCCGTGATCCCTCTAGCTTTGCTTGGTTGTTATTCAAGTCTTCTAAGCACACTCAAGTGAGTACATAGACCCCTCTTTTACTGTTTTCCAAACATTTTGGGGTGAAACACATGTGCCTACTTGTTACTTTCGTGCTTTCCATGTTTTCATATCATATGCTTGTTATGTTCATTAGTACACTTATAGTAAATGATTTCATTATGTTTTTGCTATGTATGTCCATTTAGTGCATACTTAGTACATCGTTTTACATTACATTTTATGCTATGTATGTCCATTTAGTGCATACTTAGTACATTGTTTGACATTACATTTTATGCTATGTATGTCCATTTTGTTGCATACTTAGTACATTTGTTTTACATCACATGCTATGTATGTCCATTTGTTGCATACTTAGTACATTTGTTTTACATCACATGCTTACATTTTGGTATGACATTTGGTTTGTTTAAATGGGACAAAAATACATTCATTAACATTAGCTACGCCGTTCGTTAGTAGGTAGTGGTACCATAGGAATTGACAACTCCCCATCCTGAAATCCTAGGTTTGTTTGGATGGAAGGAATGACCGAATTCGATACACATAATTCAGATAAACCTTTAATTTATTTAAGGGTTTGTCGCCACAGTCTCAAGGCTTGAATGTATGCATTTTCACAATACCGCATAGATGTTTGTATCAGTAAAGCATGCATTATTTTACAAAACATAACTTTTGATTTATTTCAATACATTGTTTTGTGCATTTTACATATGGTTTAAGTAGTCACTTTTTACTTGCCATACATGACATTTGTTTACACATTTCATGATTTACATTTGACAATAGACATGGTTTTCATACAAACATTTTGATATTTGATTATACATGAACATTTTTACATTGGTGGTTTGTTTGGTAAATGATTTAAGTAACGAGGCGTGTGTAACATGATAAAAGCATGGTGGATACGCCGCTGGTACTTCCTATGTATAAGTGCTTTTATGATATTACATATCGTAGCGTTATTTAAACCATTTCAATTTTGACATATTACATTTTACACAATTAACATATCTTTACAAAACATTGTTTTACAAATAACATATTTTATATAAATTCAATTTCACTTGGTGATTTATTTAACCATACATAATTTCTTTTATATCATTTGTTTCCTTATCGATTATTATTTGATTTATAAAAGAAAAACATTTTACAAGGTTCATGACTACTTTTGTTAAACATTTTCTTTAAACTTACAAGTCATGAATCCTAAATCAATAAAACATATGTATCTCACAGGCATTTTTATGCTGACGTACCTATTTTCACATGTGTTTTCAGGAAATGATGCATAGGATTGATCAAGACACACTTAGGCGGACTTGGGCCATAGTGACATTAAAAGATGCAAGACTAGTTAATTATGTTAGGATTCTTTGTTTTAAGACATTGTAACCTCTTTTAATTCAATAAAACAAAATTTCAATTTCCATGTGTTATGAAACAATGATTCTGTTACAACACTCCCCGACGATTCCACCGCGATTTGTTGTTTTACGCGGTCGGGGTGTGACAGACTGAAGCTCCTTTTATAGCTTTTCCAGGGGTCTCTCGCGCCCCGCGACCCATCCCACCTGCTCCTGTCGCGCCCCGCGAGGGCACCTTAGTTACGGCTAGGGTTTCCTGATCACCACACTAGACTCGCCATGTGTGTGCCACGTGGCACCTTGGGTGTCCGGCAAGTCAAGGATGGGTCGCACCCCGCGACCGACACCGTTATCCTTATCACGGCCCGTGAGCGAAGTAAAATAATGATTTTCTTTGTTTTTAAATAAAATTAGGTTTATACGGGTTCGTTACGTGTCTACGGGGTTAATTTAGGGCATTCCGAGGGTTGTTATATCCTCCCCAAGTTGTTTTAAATCTCGTCCTTGAGAGTCACTGGAATAGGTGTGGATACTTTCTTTTCATTTCTGACTCTAACTCCCATGTGTATTCTGGTCCTCTCTTTGAATCCCATTTTACTTTGACTAGAACTAATGTCTTATGTTTGAGATTCTTGATCTTTCTATCTTCAATCTGAATTGGATTCTCTACAAACTTAAGTTTCTCATTTACCTCTTTGTCCTGAAGAGGTATTACCAATGATTCATCTGCTAAGCACTTCTTGAGGTTCCATACATGGAATACATCATGTATTCCTGCCATTTCCTCTAGCAATTTTAACTGATAAGCTACTGGTCCTATTCTTTTTGATAATCTCAAAAGGTCCAACATACCTTGGGCTTAGCTTTTCTCTTTTAACGAATCTGAAAACTTCTTTCCATGGAGAAACTTTTAACAATACCATGTATCCAACTTGAAATTCCAACGGTTTTCGTCTATTATCTGCATAACTCTTTTGACGATCTCGTGCTACTTTCAGTCTTTCCTTGACTTGAATAATTTTGTCCGTTGTTTCTTGTACAATCTCAGGTCCAGATAGTTGCTTTTCTCCAATTTCTGGCCAACAGACTGGTGTTCGGCATTTTCGTCCATAAAGTGCTTTAAATGGTGCAGCATTGATGCTGGTATGATAACTGTTGTTGTAAGAAAATTCTATTAAAGGTAAGTGATCGTCCCAATTTCCTCCAAAATCAATTACACAGGCTCTAAGCATATCTTCCATTGTCTGAATTGTCCTTTTGCTTTGTCCCTCCGTTTGAGGATGATAAGATGTGCTTAGATTTAATCTAGTTCCCATTGCTTTTTGGAAACTTGTCCAAAAATGAGAAGTGAAATGGCTATCTCTGTCAGACACAATAGATAAAGGAATTCCATGTAATGAAACTATTTCATTTACATATAACTTGGCTAATTGTTCCATACTAAAGGTTTCCTTTATAGGTAAGAAATGAGTAGATTTGGTCAATCTGTCTACAATCACCCATATTGTATCATTACCTTTTCGTGTCTTGGGTAATTTGGTAATAAAGTCCATTGTTATCAATTCCCATTTCCAAATTGGCATTTCCAACTGCTGCAATAGTCCTGAAGGTTTCTGGTGTTCAGCTTTCACTTGTGAACAAGTCAAACACTTAGCAACATAATTTGCTATATCCTTTTTCATTCCTATCCACCAGAAATTCTTTCTTAAGTCTTGATACATCTTGTCACTACCGGGATGTATGGTATACTTAGACTTATGAGCTTCTTCTAGAATTTGGTTTCGTAAACTTCGTTGAATAGGTATCCAAATTCTTTTCTAATGGAATCTCTAAATTCCATCGGTACCTTTTTCTAATTCCTTAATAATTTCTTTTAAACCTTTGATGTGTGCAAAATGTAACATATAAATTACATCAACAGAGGCATAAAACCAACCCGTTTTTTAGTACTAATGTTGGAAAAAGCGCGTTTCATTCTTCCTTATAAATTTACAGGACCAAACGAGCTTAAAAGAACAAAGGTACAAATAAGCAGCCAAAATCCAACATAAATACAAAAAGAAGGAATAACGTCACATGCCCGACCCCTCGGCAGCATCTCCCAAGACAAAAACAAGAAACAGAAGCTGACCATGGGGCCGTGCCCAGCTGGGCATGGAATGTGGTCAGACCCTGCACAAGAAGACAAACTCTACAGAAGCTTCTACGCCCAGCACGGGGCCATTCCCAGCTCACCATGGGATGTGGTCAACTCTTAGATTTGCAGAATCTTGATAGTACAGTAAAGAGTTGACCACAGGGCCATGTCCAGAAGACACGGGGTCGTGTGGGGCCCCCTGCTGACAGCTGCAATTAATGAAGGAAGAGAAAAGGATGGCCACGGGCCGTGTTCACTAGACACGGGGCCGTGGCTGGGGCTCTATTCAGGCTATAAATAGGGGTGCTTGGTTCACTTCAAAGGCATCCATTGGCAAACCACTTCTCTCCCACTTTACCACCATTCCACCATCACTACAACACCAACACCCACAACCATCATCCATTTATCATCTTTAGAGTGTGTAGTAGTCTCGGGATCCAAGATTGATCGTAAGAGTTCTTGTCAATCAAAGGCCATGTTTGGCTAATCTCTTACATCACTTGGTGAAGACAAGTCTTTAATGTATTACTTTTGATTTTTAATCATTCGGCACATTTTAATTGGGTATGTATTAATGACTTTAATAACTAGTTTCTTATGTTGAAAGTGAATTTTCTTTACCTTTTCTTCATGATGTCATTGATTTGCTCATTCGTGTCTTTATGGTCTATATAAAGCGCGTTAACTGCCTGGAAGGGGGTTAGGAGGGTGGTTTGGTAAAGTTCTTGTCTCGTTCAGTGTATAGATCCTGCGAGGACTTGGTTCAAGCTTACTAGGACCTCCTTCAATGCCCCAAGGGTATTGGATGGCGGGGGTGCGAATAGTTTGAATCCCTCGTATGTAAACTACTATTAAAACTTTAAACCGGCTTTTTACGATTATATCCTTGCTGACTCAAACCACTTAGTCAAGGGTAACGTCGCCTTCAAAAGAGGAGCCAACTACTTTTCGCATTAATAACTTATTTAATTATCTTTCAATATTTCGACCCTTTGGGATTGTATCTGTGACAACTGTGTTCTGTAATCATCGTATAATGTAAAACAATGTTGATTATCAATAAAACAATGTGCTTTGGTGTTATTATATGTGTTATTGTGTTTGATGATTTTACAATTTGATTCGATTCCGATTTCAAGCTTTAATCGCTTTCTGGAAGGTTATACGCAAACTGGTGCGTAAACGCAATCAATTTAACGCGACGTACACTCCGGAACTATGACATAAGCCAAACATACCTTAAATACCCTTTACATAACTTAGAAATAAGTTTCGAAGGATTCGGTATGGCAAAAACATGTTTATTTGAACTAAAGAACTATTTACGACAAAACTGCGAAACGAACGTTGGTGACCGCCCGGATAATATTTAAATCCCGAAAATATTTTGTTATGATTAAAATTTTATTTGTAATCAGATTTGTGTTGAAAAATAAATTAAAACGCTTAAAAACGTTATTTTTCAAGTTTAAGCGCGTACCGCGTGTTTCTGCGCGACACAGTGCTTCTACTGCAGAACGCAGGCAACGCAGCCAGTCTCGGCAACTGAAATTTATTTCAGTAATATTTTGGCGAGTTTATTTTTATAGAATAATAAAAATAATTTAGAACGCCATAAACCGGGATTTAAACGCTAGATAAAATACCTGGTATCCAGTTTAATACCTGTTTTTATCTATTTTACCATTCAAAATTACACATGGACCCCCTCCCCCTTTCAAATTTATGGTCACCATAAGGTGACCCCACCAAAAATATTGCCAAGATCTTTCATGATCTAATTTGATCTTTCTTGATATTATTTTGATTTCCCTTGGATTCTTTTATTCTGGTGCCAATAGAAGTTTTGTTTCATTATCTTTTGAACCTTTGCTTGCGATACCTAGAACTAAACTGAGGAAACCCTTATCTGTTGAAGTTGCTACTGGTAAACCTCTTGTTCTCGATTCTGTTATTCGTGATTGTCAGTTAAACCTTGATAACCATCTTTTTCCCATTGACCTCACGCCGATGCAACTTGGGAGTTTCGATATTATCATGGGGATGGATTGGTTAACCAAACATCATGCTGAGGTGGTTTGTTTCGATAAAATTGTTTGTATTCCTCTTTCGTCTGGCGATGTTCTGGAAGTTCATGGCGAAAAACCACCAGATGGTTTGAAGCTTATGTCGTGTACAAAGGCCCAAAGTTATTTGAGAAAAGGATATGTTGCTTTCCTGGCACATGTCACCGAGGAGAAATGCAAGAGCAAGAGTATTCAGGATATTCCGATTGTTCGGGATTATCCAGAGGTGTTTCCCAATGAACTGCCTGGTTTGCCTCCAGTTCGTCAAGTCGAGTTTCATATTGACCTTGTACCCAATGCCAACCCGATTGCAAAAGCACCTTATCATCTTGCACCGTCGGAGATGCAAGAGTTATCGAAACAGCTTCAAGAGTTGTCTGATAAAGGATTCATCCGTCCGAGCTTTTCGCCTTGGGGAGCTCCTGTCCTCTTTGTGAAAAAGAAAGATGGATCTTTTCGAATGTGTATCGATTATCGTGAGCTTAATAAGCTTACCATCAAGAATCGATATCCCCTACCTAGAATTGATGATCTCTTCGACCAGCTGCAAGGTGCTTCATGCTTTTCCAAGATCGATCTGCGATCTGGGTATCATCAACTTCGTGTACTCGAAGAAGATATTCCCAAAACTGCATTCCGTACGAGATATGGGCACTACGAGTTCACTGTCATGCCTTTTGGTTTGACAAATGCCCCAACTATCTTCATGGACTTAATGAATAGGGTCTGTAAACCTTATTTAGACAAGTTCATCATTGTGTTCATCGACGATATTCTCATTTATTCAAAGTCTCGAGCCGACCACGAGCAACACCTTCGTTTGACATTGGAACTCCTAAAGAAAGAACGACTTTTTGCCAAATTCTTCAAGTGTGAATTCTGGCTTAAAGAAGTTCAATTTTTGGGACATATAGTCAATAAGCAGGGTATTCATGTGGATCCTTGCAAAATAGCAGCTATTAAGGATTGGAATACACCGACGACACCTACAGAGATTCGATCATTTCTTGGTCTTGCTGGTTATTATCGTCGATTCATTTCTAATTTCTCAAAGATCGTGGTTCCACTCACTGCTTTGACTCAGAAAAATATGCCTTTTGAGTGGGGACCTAAGCAAGAAGAAGCGTTCCAAACGCTGAAACGGAAGCTCTGCGATGCTCCTGTTTTATCTCTACCTGAGGGAAACGATGATTTTGTTGTCTATTGTGAAGCGTCGAATCTAGGACTTGGTTGCGTTCTTATGCAACGAGGTAAAGTCATAGCTTATGCATCTGGACAGCTGAAAATTCACGAGAAGAACTATACGACACATGATCTTGAATTAGGAGCTGTGGTTTTCGCACTTAAAATCTGGAGACACTACCTCTGTGGAACGAAGTGTGTGGTTTTCACAGACCACAAAAGTCTCCAGCATATTCTCAATTAGAAGGAGCTGAACATGAGGCAATGACATTGGGTTGAACTCTTAAACGATTATGATTGCGAGATCCGCTACCATCCTGGTAAGGCGAATGTCGTAGCCGATGCGCTTAGTCGAAAGGAACGAGTCAAGCTTCATTCTGTTCGAACTCTATCTGATATTCAATCTCGTGTCCTTCAAGCTCAACGATCTTGTGTGATCAAAGACTTATTGAAATATGAGCTACCGCTTCAACTCGAACTTAAACTCGAAACAAAGGACGATGGGTTGCTATATTTCAAGGATCGTTTGTGGATTCCGAAACAAGTCGATCTTCGCACCTTGGTAATGGACGAATCTCACAAGTCTCGATATTCTATCCATCCTGGTGCTGATAAAATGTACAAGGATCTTCGTACTCAGTTCTGGTGGCCTGGTATGAAGAAGGATGTTGCCTTGTATGTATCGAAATGCCTAACTTGTCTCAAAGTCAAGGCTGAACATCAACGACCTTCTGGTTTGCTTGTACAACCAGAGATACCGGTTTGGAAGTGGGAGAACATTGCAATGGATCTCATCACTAAGTTACCGCATACATCTAAAGGTCACGATGCTATTTGGGTTGTTATCGATCGATTAACGAAATCAGCTCATTTTATACCGATTCGCGAGGATCTATCTGCTGATAAACTTGCAAAGATTTATGTTGATGAGATTGTATCACGGCATGGTGTTCCTTTGGATATCATTTCCGATCGTGATGCTCGGTTTTCATCTCATTTTTGGAAGACCATGCAATCTGCTTTGGGAAATGCTTAGAGCATGCGTGATAGACTTTGGTGGTAATTGGGATTCTCATCTTCCACTGATGGAGTTTTCTTACAACAACAGTTATCATGCTAGTATTAATATGGCACCATTCGAAGCTCTCTACGGTCGAAAATGTCGTTCACCTGTCTGTTGGAATGAGATCGGTAAAGCTCAGCTTACTGGACCTGAGCTCATTATGGAAACAACAGACAAAATCAAGAAAATCCGCGATAATCTTGTGACAGCTCGAAGCCGTCAAAAGAGTTATGCGGATATGCGACGCAAGCCCTTAGAATTTCAAATCGGAGACCGTGTCCTACTCAAGGTGTCACCTTGGAAAGGAGTGGTGAGATTTGGAAAGAAAGAAAAACTTGCACCCCGATATGTTGGACCATTTAAGATTGTTGAAAGAATTGGAAAAGTTGCCTATCGACTAGAGCTACCTCCAGAGCTTGGAAATATTCATCCGACTTTTCACGTATCCAATTTGCGAAAGTGTTTAGCTGATGCTGATCTTCACATTCATCTCGACGATATTTAAATCGATGAAACAATGCACTTTGTCGAGAAACCTGTGGAGATAGTGGACCGTACATTCAAACAATTAAAGAACAAACGGATTCGATTTGTCAAAGTTCGCTGGGAATCCAAACGTGGCCCCTAGTTTACTTGGGAACGTGAGGACCAGATGAAGATGAAATATCCGCATTTGTTTTCACAAGTTTCCTCTAAATAAAATTCGGGATGAAATTTCCTAAAGTAGGGGAGATTGTGACAACTGTGTCCTGTAATCATCGTATAATGTAAAACAATGTTGATTATCAATAAAACAATGTGCTTTGGTGTTATTATATGTGTTATTGTGTTTGATGATTTTACAATTTGATTCGATTCCGATTTCAAGCTTTAATCGCTTTCTGGAAGGTTATACGCAAACTGGTGCGTAAACGCAATCAGTTTAACGCGACGTACACTCCGGAACTGTGACATAAGCCAAACATACCTTAAATACCCTTTACATAACTTAGAAATAAGTTTCGAAGGATTCGGTATGGCAAAAACATGTTTATTTGAACTAAAGAACTATTTACGACAAAACTGCGAAACGAACGTTGGTGACCGCCCGGATAATATTTAAATCCCGAAAATATTCTGTTATGATTAAAATTTTATTTTTAATCAGGTTCATGTTGAAAAATAAATTAAAACGCTTAAAAAAGTTATTTTTCAAGTTTAAACGCGTACCGCGTGTTTCTGCGCGACACAGTGCTTCTACTGCAGAACGCAGACAACGCAGCCAGTCTAGGCAACTGAAATTTATTTCAGTAATATTTTGGCGAGTTTATTTTTATAGAATAATAAAAATAATTTAGAACGCCATAAACCGGGATTTAAACGCTAGATAAAATACACGGTATCCAGTTTAATACCTGTTTTTATCTATTTTACCATTCAAAATTACACATGGACCCCCTCCCCCTTTCAAATTTACGCTCACCATAAGGTGACCCCACCAAAAATATTGCCAAGATCTTTCATGATCTAATTTGATCTTTCTTGATATTATTTTGATTTCCCTTGGATTCTTTAGATATTATTGTTGGATCTGAGTTTCCTTTTGATTGTATTTTCGTTTGAAATTAAGATGGAAATGAAAGAGTTGTGCAGCGGAATTATAATGAAAACAAACTTTGCATACAATCAAACGAGAGTAATACTTTTATCAAACATCTTTACACAATGAATCGAAAGATTGAATTTGTTTCAACACCGATTACAATGATTGATGAATGAATGCAAACTCCCCCTCAGCCAGAGCTCAGTAGTTTGTTCGTGCAAAGAAGACGATGTGGTGAAAGAGCTAATAGAACAGTACAAAGTACTGAACTATTTATAGGCACTTGCAAACCACTGAGCATCTTAGCTGACGTCACCATGAAAGTGACATCTAACCTCCTAACAAACTCTAACCACTGATCTATACAAACTCTGATGTACTAACTACTGCTATTACATTTCTTTGCATAAAAGACACTTAAACAGCTGCTGCATCCTTCCACTGCTGTGAACCCAGCAGTGCTTGTCCGGATCAGCAGTACTTGACTCAAGGCAGTAGATTTAGTCAGCAGAGCTTTGGTCTTCCATCAGTCTTTGACATTGGTCAGTAGATGCAAAGCAGCAGTTGTAGGTTAGCACTTAGTAAGATCAGCAGATAGGAAGTCAGTAGATACAAAACCACTTTCAAGGGGAGAGATTTGCATGAACTAACTGTAATCGTCTGCTTATTCTGGATCCACTGCTCTGATCCAGTTTTGGCTTTAATTATCTGTTCCTCTGATAGGGTTCAATCCCAACAATCTCCCCCTGGAACAGATAATGCCAAAACTCTTCATTATTTGTGGAATTCTTTATTGCCTCATCAACAGCTCCCTTATCTGACCTTTAAATTGTAATTCAAAGTGTAGGGCTTCTGTATCTTCATCATCCCTGCTAAGTGGAAGATCAAGGAGATCCTGCAAATCTTCAAGACTCAGGCCAAGAGCTTGTTCCCTTGATATTTTCTCCACTTCTCCACCAGACCTGAGCAAAGTCAATACGCAGGTCTGTTTGTCAGTTTCCCACTTTTGTATTTTTGAGCCTGGTGGGTTTCTTGGGAGATGTTTATTTGCAGAAGTATTTGGTGAGGCTGGCCTGTTCATAGCTGGCTGAGCAGCACATGCAGATTGTTCCAATTCAAGATCTTCTTTTATCATTACTTCCGTGCCTGCTTTTACAATGGCATCTCCGGCTAATAGATCTTGAATTGTTTCCATGCTAAACTGGTTTTTGCTCCTTCTTTTGTAGATGGCAGCACCAGCTGGAGCAGTGGTTCTTTTGACTTGCAGCTTTGGTGGTCTGTTAGAAACCTCTGCTTTGGAATAGTCAGGCTTTTGTGGAACTCTTGGATCTTTCTTTCTAAGTTCCTCTAATCTTTTATAAGTTGCCCTGACTCTATCTTCTCCCCATTTTGACACTGAATTCTTTGACCCATAATCTGCTGTAATCAGCTCCTCTTTCATTCTCCTCAACTCTAACATCTTTTCAGCTTCAAATTGTTTGAATCTTTCAGGAGGAGTCTGCTTGACCTTATTTTTGATCATGTATTGAATCCTGGCTGCTTCTTTTTCAAGCTCAGGAATGGTCCAGTTTTTGTACATGTGTTTCTCCCCCTTGTATTTCTTGTAGGTCATGATGTTTTCAATGTAGTCTTTTCTCAAGGACTCATCTGCCCTTTCTGAAATTTTCTGACATACATTTTTAGCAAATCGCTCCATAGTATTGACCTGTGAGAGTAAAAACTGATAGTTTTGTTGAAAATCTCTATCAGATTTCCCTCTTCTGTTTTTGAGTGCAATATCCTCTGCTTGCTTGGCCTTGAGTTTCAAGTATTCTTCAATATTGTTAGGCCTGGGATATTCTGCAACTGATGGCAAACTCCTTTTGGCTGGGTCATCTTCATAATAAAAAGATTTGATTTCTTCTCTGACTGCGATGAGTTCCAGAGGAAATGAGACACCAGCAGGAGGTAGTGATTGCACAATTTGAGCTGAAGAGAGAGGTATGGGTTTTGGAATAGTGACAGTTGACAGGGATTTTGAAGATGTTGGTGATGGAGATGTGTCATCATCTTTTAAAATTAGCCTTCTCCTTTTTGTAGGAGGGACTGATGATGTTTTGGATGGAACAGTGGTGGTAGATGTAGTGGCAGTGGATTGTGATTGACTAACAGCTGTTGAAACAACTGGTGTTTCAACCACTGTTGTCATTACAACAGATGTTATAACATCTGCTGTCTCCTGCTGTGTGTCAGCAGGTGTTGTTTTTGGTGGTGATGATGGTAAAGCAGTGGATGTTGTGTGTGTTGAAGTGGTGTGTGTTGATGGAACAACTGTTTGGCAAGCAGTAGTTTTTGTAACTCCTGTTGCATCAGCTGTTTGGTATGGTGGTTTTTGAACAGACTTTGAATGTCTGGTTGGAATGAATTTGGGTTGCCTTACTTTTCTAGTAGGCTTCTTCTTTTTCTCAACAGGATTTTCATGATCCTTTGACCCAGAAGTACCCTGATCTGGATGATCCATTCTGTCCACCCTGGCTTTCCTTTTGGCCTCTCTATCCCTTTTTCACTTGCAACTGCTTCTGCTAGTGCATTTGTTGTCACATCAATTTTCTTGCTGCCATCTGGCAAAGGGATCTTTTTGGTCATGTTTGAATTTTCTGGTTCAAGATAGAGACCATCCTCTATACCCTTCTTTTTCCACTCCTTAATTTTCTCCCCCTTTTTGGCATTATCTTCTGGGAGTTGATAAATGTAGTGTACTGTTGGAGGAGCAGTGCCAGTGGTGTGCAAGATCTGAGTTTTGAGAGCCTTTAAATCAGCCTGAGTGTTCTTGAACCTTGACTCCATTGCATTTCTCAGCTGTTGAACATGTTTTTCATGTTGCTGATCTGCTAGTTTTGCTTGTTGATGGAGAAAAGGTTGAAATAAATTCCAGAGCTCATTTGTAGCAGGTGCCCTTTGTGGAGCAGGTGCTTGAGGTGGAACAGCAGTTGTTTATACCTTCTGAACTTGTAACACCTGTTGTAGCATAACTTTGAGTTCTGCAACAGAGTTATCAAGCTTTGCAATACGATTCGTCAATTTCTGGTACTTTAAACCATCACCCAAGTTAATGGGATCATCTGATTTCCCACTAGCAGTGGTTTTATCAGTGGTAGATGTAGGGAGTATACTCCAAACATTAACCACTGATGCCCCTTTGTCTTGGTACTGGGGTCTTCTTCCTTCAACACTTGACAACCGTTTGATGTTGCCAGTAGGATAAAGAAATCCACTGGTGGTTGACAGAGGTGCTATCAAAGGAATTGCCTCCAAGGAAGTCTGATGGATGTAACCACTGTCCAAATGTAACCCAGTGGGTGTAACAGTTGTAGTGGCTGCTTCACTTGGATTACCACCAAGAGTTACTTGTAACTCAAGGGGTGTAACCTCCTCAGGTTGTGTTGGTGGGTTAGCAAAGATTGATACAGCAGACCCAGTCAGTGGTTGAGTCATATTCTCATTGATAGGTGATTGAGAAGGACTGGTTAATGCCTGGTTCAAATCAATTGCATCCAACAGCAGTTTTGTTGGTGGGGGAATTGTGGATGTGAAGGATGGTGTAGAAAGTGGAGTTGCCCCGGGTATTGAGCTGTGGATGATAGAAACGAGTGTTTCTAGAGCATCATGATGTGGAGACCCTATTTGTACAACCTGTTCTTTTTGTGAAGAAGCAGGAGGAGTTGTGGTTATGGATTGAGATATTTGTACCAACTGCTGTGAGGAAGTAGCAGCAGTGGTTTCTTGTGACATTTGTGTTGTCACAGACAGGAGCTCTGGTATCTCATCCTCCAGAGTTGCCTTTTTGATAGGTTTTGTGGGGTTTTGAGTTTTTCTTTTTGGCTGTTTGGAGATAGTAGGTGTGGGTTTCAAAGCAGTTGTGCTGCTGCTTTGATCACCTTGAGCAGTGGGCTCAGCAGCAGATACCTGAGGAGCAGTTGTAACTGCTAAAATCTGCTCAGGCACCTCTGCTTGTGTTTTGCAAGGTGTGGACATCCTTGTAAAAGTTTCAGCAGTTAAGCAATTTGTTTGAATGAAATCACCTTGTTTTATTACAGCAGCATCCTTCTTTCCAAGTTTCATTTCAAAATAGTAACTTAAAAATCTTGGAAAAAGTAGGAATGCCTTTGTTTCAACATTTTTAACCAAATCATTAAAAATTTCCTGGGAGTAGTTAAAATTTTCATCTTGAAGAATTGCAAATCCCAGTTTTTGAATTTTTAATGGTATCTCATTGAAAGAAGTGGTTTTGTTTGAAACACATTTTAAGAGGGTGTGAAATAAAAATCTTGTTGCAGGAGGAAAGTAACCTTTTTCTAAGGTGTCCTTTTTGACCTCTGCATTGTACCCCCTTTCCAGAAAATCATTTTTTAACTCGTTTTTAGGGAAAGTAATTTTACCTTCTTGATCGTCGAGTTGAAAGACCTCTGAAATTGTTTGTGGTGTAATCTTGACTTCTTTTCCTTTTAAAGTAGAGTTAATGGCTATTACAGCTTCTCCTTGTGTTTCAAGGATTGCATTCTTCCAAAACTCCCTTTGGGTTGCCAAGTAAATTGGTGCATCCGCTGTCAACAAAGTTTTGTACTTTGAGGCGGTGATGATATCAATGATGGAATCGAAATCCTTTGTGGAACTGGGTTTTGTAAGAAGACCAAGAAGATTGTGAGATGGTTTGTGTGGAATTTCAGTGGAGATTGCCTTTTGAGAGGCTGTTTTCGATGAAGATTTGGATGAGGGTTTTGCAGATTTCTTTGATTTAGTCATTTTGAGGATGATTGATCGAAGAAATTTGTGGAAGATGAGATGAAAAACTGTTTTGAGAAGAGAATTTTTTTTAGAATTCAATTCGACAGTAAAACCCTGTTTTGGTGGTGAATGAGGGATTTTATAGGGGAGAAAGTGAATGCTGAGGTGGCAGCCGTTACAAAAGGTCTGACCAATATGTACTGCCCACGTGACAACCCCTGGTGAAAGTGAAGGACAGTACTTTTGTGAAAGTGACTGATGAAGGCAGTGGTATGAAAGCAGTGGATGATTTTTACTATCAGTGGATAGCATATCAGTGGATAAGACACTGGTTTTGAACAACAGAGTTTATCGAAATAATGAGAGAGCAGGGGGTGACTTTCAGCAGTGGACAGACTTTTGAAGTAGAGCAGACTTTTGAACAATCAGTGGTTAATGGCAGACTTTTAAGGACTTTAATGAAAAATTTTCATTTTTAGCTATTTTTAAGGATGGAGTTTTGATTTTCTGAAAACATTTTGTTGCTTTTATTCATAGAAAAACAAGATGTTGCTTGTTATTCCATGTTCAGCATCCCAATCCTAGAGACCAAACTTTCAAAAGTGGCTGTATCAAGTGCTTTTGTGAGCACATCAGCCAGTTGGTCTTTAGTTGGGACATGATGCAGAGAAATCAAACCTTTTTCATAGCAATCCCTCACAAAGTGATGTTTGATGTCAATGTGTTTGGTGGTTGAGTGGGAAACTGGATTTTTGATGATATTTTCTGCTGCCTGACTGTCCAACATGAGAGGTGTCTTTAAGGCAGTGATACCAAAATCCAGCAACTGATTTTGAAGCCACAGGAGTTGGGCTGTACAGCTTGCAGCAGCAATGTATTCAGCTTCAGCAGTGGATGTTGAAACAGCTGCTTGCTTTTTGCTTTGCCATGAAACTAAGCAATCACCTAGAAACTGGCACCCTCCTGATGTGGACTTCCTTGTGGTGTGACATCCAGCAAAGTCACTGTCTGAGAAACCAGGCCCTTGGTGCTTGTTTCAAGCCATACAAGGCTTTGTTTAGCCTGTAGACATGATCTGGATAAAATGGATCCTCAAAACCTGGAGGTTGACAAACATACACCTCTTCTTGAATTGTACCATAGAGGAAAGCACTTTTGATATCCATTTGAAACACCTTCATATTGTGGTTGACAGCAAAGGCCAGGAACAGTCTAATGGCTTCCAATCTTGCAACAGGGGCAAATGTTTCATCATAATCAATCCCCTCTTCCTGTCTGTAACCTTGAACCACAAGCCTGGCTTTATTCTTGACAATAATACCCCTTTCATCAGTTTTGTTCTTGAAGACCCACTTTGTGCCAATGGGACTAACCTCTTCTGGCAGTGGTACAAGCTCCCATACTTGTTGTCTTTTAAACTGTTTGAGTTCCTCTTGCATGGCTTCTACCCAGCTGTTGTCTTTCAGTGCCTCTTGGTACTTGACTGGCTGATGGAGTGATAGAAAACCTGCAAAAAGACAAATGTTTTGGGTTTGACTTTTTGTGAGTACCCCTTCATTTATGTTGCCAATGATTTGATCAGGTGGATGAGATCTCAAGAAGATTAAATCTCCTTGATATGGTATGATGGCATTGGTTGGTGAAGGCTGCAAATGTGTATCATCTGAGCAAACCACTGCTGGGGACTTTGATGATCCAGCAGTGGCTTCAAAAGGTGGTGGTATAGGAGGTAATGAAGTGGACAACTGCTGACTTTTATCCACTGTTTGAGGACTTTTGTCAGCAGTGTTTGAGGATGTGGAAGCAGTGGTTGATGGGCTACTTTGGTCAACAACTGTTGAGGTAGCAGTGGTTGAGCTTTGACAACTGTTTTGAACAGCTAGTGCTTTTCCCTTTGTGGCAGACCTTTGAGGGATTATGATTTCATACCCATAGTCTGGTGTTGTATCTTCTGATGGACCTGCACTGTTAGTCTTGACAGCAGTATTTTCAAAAGTGAATTTTTCAAGATCAAACAGATCTGCAGGGTTTGCTGGGATTTTCATTGATGAAAGTTCATTGAACTTAACATTCAAAGTCTCCTCCACTGCCTTGGTCCGTGTATTGAACACTTTGTAGGCCTTGGCAGTGGTTGAGTATCCCAGATGATAACCACAATCAATTTTGGCTGCAAATTTTGAAATGGAATCTTTTAAGTTCAAAATAAAGCATGGGCAGCCAAACACTTTGAAATATGAAATCAGTGGTTTGATTTTATACAGGATTTCATAGGCAGTCATTTTGTGCCTGGGGTTTATTAAGACTTTGTTCTGAACATAGCAAGCAGTGTTTACTGCCTCTGCCCAGAAAGTTAATGGCAAACCTGAATCTGCAAGCATGGTTCTGGCAGCCTCAATCAGAGTTCTGTTCTTCCTTTCCACTACCCCATTCTGCTCTGGTGTTCTTGGGATGCTGTACTGCCTTACAATCCCTTTCTTCACACAGAAGGCATCCAACTCCCTATTTTTGAATTCTGTGCCATTGTCACTCCTGAAGCTTTTCACTGGAAGGTCAAATTGCTTTTCAACCTGTATTACAAAGTCTTGCAAAATGCCTGCAGTTTCATCTTTTGAGTGCAAAAAGAAAGTCCATGTGAACCTAGAAAAGTCATCAACAATAACCAAACAATATCTTTTCTTTTTAAGGCTCATGACTTGAACTGGGCCAAACAAATCCATGTGTAGCATTTGCAAACACTGGGTTGTTTTGGACTCTTCAATGGACTTGTAAGAACTTTTATGCTGTTTTCCTTTTAAACAGGAAATGCAATGTTCAGGACATGAAAACAATTTTTGTGGTAGGCCTCTCACCAAACCATTTTTTGAAATTTCTGTGATTGTCTTAAGATTTGTGTGTCCCAGCCTTCTGTGCCAAAGTTCTGTCTCTTTGTTAGAGGCAGCTGAGAACAAATAGGCATCAGCTCTGGGACACTCTTTTGACATGTCAACAACATAAACATTGCCACTTCTTTGAGCAACAAGTTTAGTTTGACCAGAGTTGATTATTGCTTCAATCTTTTTGACCATTTCTGGTCCAACAATCCTACAACAGTCTTTTGTGAAGAATGACCCAAATCCCTTGTCACTCATTTGGGACACACTCAGAAGGTTGAATTTTAGATTGTCTATTAGATTGACATTTTCAAATTTTATATTTCCAGATTTCACTGTTCCAGACCCCAGAACTTTCCCTTTACTATTATTCCCAAAGGATATATCACCCCCACCATGGATTTTAAAGTCTTTGAGGAGGGCTTTACATCCTGTCATGTGCCTGGAGCCTCCACTATCTACATACCAAAGACTATCAAAGCATGCAGAAGCTCCCTGCACATGAAGTAAAAGGATTAGTTCATTAAGGTCTCCAAAGCCAACAAGGCTTTGGATGGGGTCTCAACAGTGTCTGGGATGGAGGCAGAATGATGGACAGTGGTTAGGTCAGGAGTTTGAACTGTTTTAGGACAGTGTTTCTCTAACCACTGTTGTGGGTCCTGACCAATCATCTGCTGGTAACCAAAAGGATGCTTGTTCACTTTGGGTTTAGAGGGCCTTTTGTAGGCCTCATAAACGTGAGGAATCCTTTGGTAAGACTGTTTTTCTCTGCCTTTTCTGAATTGATTGGCAGGGGGTGCATCAGTAACCTGAACATCTCTTTTGACAGATGTTTGGTTCAGCTGTTTTGTAACAGCTGTTTGAACTGGCACAAACAGTGGTTGTTTCTTGGTAAATTTGACAGATGTTGATGATGATGATGGTGGACTCAAGGATGTTTTAGCCATGTACTCATTCTTTTTCACATAGGTGGTTTAAAAGGTGAGCCGATGTTGTTTTTATCATCCTGAGATTGTGACGTCATTCTTGTTGTTTTACAGACACTGAGAAATCAACTTTAATGGTGATTAATCCTTGCTCTGTTTTTCAACGGACGAACAAACGATCAGTATCAACTGTTATGAGCTGAACTATTTACGTCAAAATGATTGTTAAATCAAATTTGATTGTCCAGGCTCTGATACCAATTGTTGGATCTGAGTTTCCTTTTGATTGTATTTTCGTTTGAAATTAAGATGGAAATGAAAGAGTTGTGCAGCGGAATTATAATGAAAACAAACTTTGCATACAATCAAACGAGAGTAATACTTTTATCAAACATCTTTACACAATGAATCGAAAGATTGAATTTGTTTCAACACCGATTACAATGATTGATGAATGAATGCAAACTCCCCCTCAGCCAGAGCTCAGTAGTTTGTTCGTGCAAAGAAGACGATGTGGTGAAAGAGCTAATAGAACAGTACAAAGTACTGAACTATTTATAGGCACTTGCAAACCACTGAGCATCTTAGCTGACGTCACCATGAAAGTGACATCTAACCTCCTAACAAACTCTAACCACTGATCTATATAAACTCTGATGTACTAACTACTGCTATTACATTTCTTTGCATAAAAGACACTTAAACAGCTGCTGCATCCTTCCACTGCTGTGATAGTTAAAATGCAAGTGTTGGATGATTTGTGTAAGATATGATAAATGTTCAAACACATCAGCAAATAAACATGAATAAGTTGCATATTTGATGCATTTAGATTCATACAAAATGATGTTGATATGATAGTGTGCTTTAGGCACTTGTACATGAGAATACATGTTGATTTAAAGCTCAAGAAGTGATAAAAAGATGATTGTATGACAAAAATGTTTTAGAACAGATTATAAATACTAAAAATAACATTATTTGGTATATTATAATGGCATGAAACTTTGACATAGGTTTGATAGCTTTGCATGTTGTACATATAGCTTAAAAAGTGGTAAAATATGTGAAATTTGCATGATTTATGTGTTTTATGTGAGACCTGCACTATCATGAGTATAACCACTATTTTCTTCAGTAAATAACATGGGTTATGTTAAAATATCAAGTCATTTCGATTTGGGATGGTTAGGGTAACGTTTGATGCAAAACTATACGGTAAAACGGTTAAAAATAGGCTTTTCGGAGGATTTTTATAAAACTGTTTTAGATCAGTAAGTAAACTGATATTTTTGATATAAAAATAAGTATTTTAACTTATATTAAGTTTACTTGGTGTTTGGTTAGTCATACGTGACTTCCGGCGCCCAAAAATGTTACCGAATCGCTAAAATAAGTGTTTTTCGACATACACTATAATGGGTTGTTCATGGGTAAATTTTATGTGTTACAATGTGCTATGTGTTTTACAATATGTGTATGATGATGTGTTAGTGTTGAGAAGATTATGTGTATTACGATATTTATTTTATGTCACAATAAGTATATATATATTACGACGCGCAAATCGTAGATATATTGCTTATAACATGATGAGGGTCACCAATATAATCGTTCGAGTCGCAAAGTTTTTAAAATATATTTGTGAACTCATATATATACAAATACACCAATATAATCAAAAATAATAACTTTTCGAGAAATCTCAAAGTTATGTGAAAATTCTAAGTATCGGAGAAACTTATGTATTTTTTGGGTTTTTTATTATTAAATCATTCTTATTTAATTTAGGACGAATAAACAATTTGAGGGATTGTGTTAACATATAAAAATGCACCCAAAGGTGAGTACATAGATCCCCTCTTTTACTGTTTTCGATTGTTTTGGGGTGATTCATATGTATCAAAACGATTTCGATATTTTAACGATGATTTCAAAAACGATTAAGATGGTTTATACTAAATTAATAACGATTTCGATAATGTGAACGAACTTGTTGATTGTAGTTACATAACGAATGACGTTCATTAATTTTGGCCGAAACGACCAGTATTAGGTTATGGTACCATAGGATCTGACAAATCCCGTTATCAGACAGCACCCATGGTTATGTGTGGGTTATGTGGGTAACGACTGAACCTGTTGATTGTTAACTTACCCTTTGGTGGTTTGTTAATACGAGTTGAACGATGGACGAGTTGCGAAGGTTTGAATGTTATAAGCGAGACGACCAAAAGTAGTTTTCACAATTAAAACGAGAACGGTTTGAACGAGAACGATGTTAAACGATTGAACGAGAACGATTTGAAACGATGTCACACAAACGAAGTTTACTAAACGATATAAACCATACGAGTTTTATTACGAGAACGATTTACGATTTGGTTACTTAAACAAATGTTTTGAGTTAAGATCCATGGCATCGAGGTTTTATAAACTATAACCAATCTGTTTTGACTTGGTTATTCATTTTACAATACAAATGGTTTACAAAACAAGGTTTTATAACATCGATTAACAAGGTTGTACGAGTTATTTAAACAAATAAACGAGCCATGAATCTGAAACTCACACAAAACCTATGTGCTCGCCAGCATTTCTTTGCTGACTTTGTTTTTACATATGTTTCAGGTGAAGTTGCTTGATGTTGATTGCTAGGATGCATGAGTCACATAGGATCTGGACGAGGCCTTAGTGACATAATAACAATAATAGTCGATATATAACTTGTTTGTTTCATGCTAAAAGAATGTAATTTACTTAATGAATAAATAAAACGAAACTCTTTTGTATCCATGGTTGTGAAACGATAATTCTGTTACAACACTCCCCGATGTTTTCGCCACGATTTGTAGTTTTACATGGTCGGGGTGTGACAATATCTCTGCTGACTCAAACCACTAGGTTGAGGGTAACGTCGCCTTCAAAAGAGGGGCCTAATACTATAACTAAGATAATCTCTTAAAAACTCCGAAAGTGCGAAAATCATCAATAGGTACATTAAAGATGAGTTGGATCCAATTGGTTCTATCTTGTCTATTTGTTTTTCATTTTTATTTATCTTTTAATTTTTAGATTTACTTTTATGTTTAAAAACTATTTTCTCAAAAATTTGGATTGATTAGACGTTGACGATAAACCGGTATTAAAAGCTCTTGTGCCCTTGGACGACCTCAGTATCTTACCAACACTATACTACGCTCGCGATGGGTGCACTTGCCCATGTGTGTGTTTAGTGTTAGTATAATATCGTGTTTTATAAATTTAAAACTTAACTAATGCGTAAAACGAACTCAAAATATTAATAAAATCGTATCACGCTATACGCACACCAACCTTCAGCATCGTTCTTGATTGGTGTTTCCTGTATTTCTCTAATTTGCTCATTTAAATCTACCTGCAGATTTAGTCTAAGAGAGCGTACTCTTTTTGGCCTTTCATGATACTTTCTACTTAAACATCAGCTACTACATTAGCCTTCCCTGCATGATACTGGATATCACAATCATAATCCCTAAGAATTTCCATCCAACGTCTTTGCCTCATGTTTAATTCCTTTTGTCCGAAGACATATCTTAAACTCTTATGATCTGTAAATACAACGAACTTACTACCATAAAGATAGTGTCTCCAAATTTTAAGGGAAAAAAGTATTGCTCTAATTCTAAATCATGAGTTGTATAATTTTCTTCATGTTTCTTAAGCTGTGTAGAGGCATAAGCAATTACTTTTTGACGTTGCATCAACACACATCCAAATCCTAACTTAGACGCGTCATAATAGACTACAAAGTCTTCAGTTCCTTCAAGCAACGTGAGTATGGATGCGTTGGTTAACCTTTGTATCAAAATCCTAAATGCTTCCTCTTGTTTTGGTCCCCATTCAAACTTAACTGATTTGCAAGTCAATTTGGTCAATGGAATGACTATTCTAGAAAAATCTTGAATAAAACGTCTATAATATCCTGCCAGTCTAAGAAAACTTCTCACTTTTGTAGGTGACCCAGGAACTTTCCATTTGGTAATTGCCTCGATTTTGGTGGGATCCACATGAATTCCTTCATGATTAACCAAGTGTCCAAGAAATTGTACTTCTTGTAACCAGAATTCACATTTTGAGAATTTAGCATAAAGATTTTCCTTTTTCAATAATGTCAGGAGTAAATACAAATGCTTCGCATGTTCCTCCTTACTCTTAGAGTAAATTAGAATATCATCTATAAAGACAATTATGAATTTATCTAGGTCTGGTTTACATATCCTGTTCATCATGTCCATAAATGCGGCTGGGGCATTGGTTAAACCGAATGGCATGACTGTAAATTCATAATGACCGTACCTTGTTCTGAAAGCAGTTTTAGGAATGTCCTCATCCTGTACTTTCAATTGATGATATCCTGAGCGTAAGTCGATCTTAGAAAAGAATCGGGCTCCTTGAAGTTGATTGAACAGATCATCGATTCTTGGTAGTGGGTACCGATTTTTAATCGTGACCTTATTCAATTCTCGATAGTCAATGCACATACGCATCGATCCATCTTTCTTCTTGACAAATAACATCGGTGCTCCCCACGGTGATGAACTAGGTTGTATGAAACCTATCTCTGGTAATTCGTCAAGCTGTTTCTTTAATTCCTGCATCTCCGTTGGTGCTAGTCGATAAGGTGCTTTGGCAATCGGTGTTGTTTCTAGTAATAGGTGAATTCTAAATTCAACCTCTCGATATGGCGGTAATCCAAGTAACTCTTTCGGAAAAACATCTGAGAATTTAGATACTACAGGAATATCTTTTAATTCTTTTTCTTTAGTGTTAATGATTACTAAAATCATATACACTATTCCACCTTTCTGTGCATAACTCACAGCTTTCATCACAGAGATGAATTTCATTGACCTTGTTGGCTTATCTCCTTTAATTGTGATCTTTTCACCAGTTGGTGTACTTACTTGTACTAACTTTTGATCACATAAAATACTGGCATGATTGGCTACCAACCAATCCATTCCTAATACGACATCGAATCCCGATAGATTCATTGGTAAAGGATTAGCAACAAATCTATGATATAAAATTTATATCCTTGCTTCCTGTAGGATTTCACTTATCTTGATGGAATCTCCATTTGCCGTCTCCACCAGACAGTCTTGGTGAAGTTTAGTTAATCTTTGATTGAGAAGTTTGCAGAAAGGAGTATTGATAAAACTTTGGTTCGCACCAGAGTCGAATAATACTTTAGCATAAACATCATTAACTAAAAAGGTACCGGTAATCACACCCGAAATCATTTTGGCTTCTTCAGCTGTCAGAACGAAGGCTCTGGCATTTTTCTTAGGTCCTTCGTTTGCCTTAACTTTGCTGGTTGTCGCTAGAGCTAGTTTCGGACAGTTCGGTTAGATATGACAGCTTCTCCACAATTGTAGCATATTCTATTATTAGCTTTCTTCCTACAGTCTTCTTCCTTATGTCCAGATATTTTGCAGAAGTTGCAGTATATAGAGCATTTTCCTGAGTGTTTTCTTTTACAATACTTGCAGTTAGGTGAAAAGGAAGAATCTTGTCCTTTTCCACGGTAGGAATTACCATAACGCAATTCTTGGGTAATGATGTACGTGTAGTGTGATATATTTTTAGTTATATTTTAAGCCCTTTTTAACACTTTAGTCAAGTTTTAAATTTATAAAACACGATATTCTACTAACACTAAACACACATATGGGCAAGGGCACCCATCGTGAGCGTAGTATAACGTTGGTAAGTTACCGAGGTCGTCCAAGGACACAAGAGATTTTAGTACCGGTTTATCCTCAACGTCTAATCAAATCAAAATTTTTAGAAAAGGTTTTAAACATGAAAATAAAAACTAAAAATGCTGAAAAATAAAAATAAAATAAAACAGATAGACAAGATGAATCACTTGGATCCAACTCGCCTTTAGTGTAACCTTTGATGATTTCCGCACTTTTGCACTTTTTAAGAGATTATCTTAGTTATAGTAGTAGGCTCCTCTTTTGAAGGTGACGTTACCCTCAACCCAGTAGTTTAAGTCAGCAAGGATACAATTCTAAAGGGTTGGAATATTGGAAGATAATTAATTAAGTTATTAATGCGTAATGTGGTAGGCCCCTCTTTTGAAGGTGACGTTACCCTCGGCTAAGTGGTTTGAGTCAGCAGGGATACAATCCTAAGTAGCCGGGTTAATGTATTAATAGTAGTTTACATATGAGGGGATCAAGCCATTCGCATCCCCGCCATCCAATACCAGTGGGTATTGAAGGAGGTCCTAGTAAGCTTGACCCAGGTCCTTGCAGGATCTATACACTGAACAAGACAAGAACCTTACCAAACCATTCCCTTAACCCCCGACCAGGTAGCCAACATATCTCTATATAGACCGTAGAGATATGAATGGTGTAAATCTTTTATTTTATATAGACAGTAAAATAACGCCAAGACACCACGGACAAATGATAAGGAAGTTTCAACTTCAACATAAGAAACTAGTTATTAAAGTCATTAATACAAAATCAAATAAAAAGTGCGAAAAGATTAAAAATCAAAAGTATTACACTAAATGCTTGTCTTCACCAAGTGATGTAAGAGACTTAGGCAAACATGGCCTTTGATTGTCAAGAACTCTTACTATCAATCTTGGATCCCGAGACTACTACACACACTCTAAGTGGATGATGGATGATGGTGGTGGATGTGGGTGTTGTGATGGTGGTGGAGTGTGGGTGAAGTGGGAGAGAGTTGGTTTGCCAAGGGATTCTTTTGAAGTGAACCAAGCACCTCTATTTATAGCATGCACAGAAGCCCGGACACAGCCCCGTGTCCATCCTCTTTCTCTTTCTTCATTAATTTCAATTTGTCTGCATTATCTCCACACGCCCCCGTGTCCGCTGGGCACGGCCCCGTGTGTAGAAGCATATCTGTACTATCAAGATTTGCTTGGATTAGGCGAATCTTAGCGTTGAACACGGCCCCGTGTTGAGCTGGGCACGCCCCCGTGTCGGGAGTAGAAGCTTCTATAGCTTTGTCCTTTCTGTAGACAACTGGCCACGCCCCCGTGTCCGCTGGGCACGGGGCCGTGGTCAGCCTTCTGTTTCCTTGTTTTTGCTTGGGAAGATGCTGTCGAGGGGTTAGGTATGCCACGTTTGTTCCTTTTCTTGTATTTATGTTAGATTTTGCTGCATATTTGTTCATTTAAGCTCATTTAGTCTTGAAAATACCAAAGGAAGACAAAAGCACACTTTTTCCAACATTAGTACTAAAAAGGGTTAGTTTTAAGCCTTATTTGATGTAATTTATATGTTGCATTTTACACACATCAGGTAATCTTTTGTGCTAGGTTCTTTTTCTGGTTTTCCTCTTTTGTATGTACCAATTCATCGGTTAGAGTGTTAGCAAGTTCTACTGCTTCTTCTATGTTTTATGGTCTAGCTGCTTTGACTACATGTCTAATCTCACTGATTAATCCCCAGATGTAACAAGAGATTAACACTGGTTCTGGTGAGGCTAATGTTAATACTATCCTAGCATATTCAAAGAATATGGTAGTATAATCCCTGCAATCTACTCCAGTCATTCTATGATTCAGAAACTTATTGGCAATCTGCACCTTTTCATGAGGACGATATTTCCTTTCAATTATCTCCTTAAAGTTGTTCCATTCCATGTTATAAACCCTGTCACTTCTTCTGGACTGGAGAATGGTATTCCACCACTTTAGGGCGGCATTCTTAAAGAGATTAGAAGCATACATAATCTTATCCTCATCTACACATTTACTTATCTTTAAAACCGCTTCTGTCTTTTCTATCCATCGCAAGGCTGAAATGGCTCCTTCACTGCCTGAGAATTCTATTAGTTATAGGCTAAGAATTCTTTATAAGAAAAACCATACGTGATAGTCCTTCTTTTTGGAATTGAAACTTGGATAATTGGTCCGTGATTTCCATTCACGCTGTGACTTGGTTCAGTGGGTGCACGTTTACTGCCTATTACATAATTATTTTCTGCCTTTTAATAGTGTTGATAATATATGGCATAGCATCTATGATTCCTTGGGCTACTATGTGCTCGATAGCCCGTTTATCCACTTGGTTCCCGTTATTATTGTTATTCTGGATTTCCTGATTTACTTCGTTTGACATCTGAATTGTAAACATTTATCAGGTATTAATATCACAGAATAAAGCTAATACAAACAAACATTCAAGCAGCTTGAATCAAAAACGTCGATCATTGCGACTTACTCTTTTTCATATATCTGTATATATGCATCCATTACAAACTACAACTGGAAATTTAAACACTAGTAACTATGCATCGATATATATATATATATATATGTGATATATATTAGAGTAAATTACAAGTTTTGTCCTTTATGTTTACATCAAATTTCAGGCGCAATCCTTTTGGCCAAAAGTTTAAAGGCGGTGTCCTTTATCTTTCAAAATCTTGCACGTTTTGTCCTTTAAAAAAAATCTCAGTTAAAAAAATGTCATATGCAATGCACATGAGGGTAAAATGGTTATTTCCCTTTCAACACTTTCAATTCCCCATTTTGATTTAAAATGGTCAAAATCCACTAATTTAATCATCTTCACATAATCCTCAATCATACACTTCTCCCCCAATCGAGTCAAGATCTGGTGCAACTCAGTCACCCTTTCTTTTTTAGAACAAAATCAAGGTTCTAACTTAAAGGTAACAAGGGTGACTTTAGGTGGTTCTGAGTGATGGCACAACGGCAGCAGACTAAGAAACCACAGATCCTTGTACTTGGAATGAAACTTCATGGTACTTGGAAAATAACCAAGTATCCATCTTAGCCGGTAGCGGGTGCAAACATAATTTCATTTCAAATGTGTTAGTTCGAGAATTCACTATTTTGATTCTTCGTAAACGTTAAAGGGATTTAGAAATTAACCGTTATTTCGATCCGGATATTCACTGTTTCGTTTTTCTAGTTTACCGGAGTTTCGCCGGAAAAACTGTTTTCCGATTTGGTTTATAAAAAATGCTTACTGGGTATTAATTTGTTGATCTTTTATTCGATTTGACAATGTCTGAAACAATATTCACACCTTTTGTTTTCAATTTGGTTCCAGTTTGTTTGCGGATTTGATTTTGCAAAAACAGGGGTTGGTGTGGGATATAAATGGGGTTTATAAGTTGAAAGGGTTGAGAGGGAAATGACCATTTTACACTTATGTGCATTGCAGATGACATTTTTTAACTAAGATTTCTAACCAGGTTTGGCCTAAACGACAAAACGTGCAAGATTTTGAAAGATAAAGGACACCGCCTGTAAACTTTTGACCAAAAGGACAACTCCTGAAATTTGATGTAAACATAAAGGACAAAACTTGTAATTTACTCTATATATTAATTTATATTTATCTTAGTTGACCTTTTTTTCTTTTCAAGTAATAAAATACACACATATATGTATATATATATTAGATGACTGGTTTCTAAAACTGCATTTCCCGCTCGTCATATTTCCAGACGAGTTTTTCTCCTATTTGGCGAATCCAATTTCCCTCCTCAACCAACTCTTCACCATACTGGCGAAGTTCTTCCACATTCTCCTGATTCATTGGTGGTAGTGGGGCTGGAACTGGTTTAGGGTAACGTGGTATGGGTTCTCCGTAAGGATATGAGTTATTCAATATTTCCTGAATTGACCGGTTGTCATCCCACCACAGATCATAATCTAAAGGGTTTGGTGCTGGAATTATAGGTATCTCATTTGGATCAAATGCTAGAATTGGAAGTTGGTTCTCAAGGTTTGATTCTAGTTCCATAGGTTGGTTAGGGAATAATGGTAGAAGTCGTGGGTCTGCTACTTGGTTAAGATTAAAATTTCCTTCTACATTTCCAAACATATGAAAGTCAGCTAGTTGCCTATCCAACTCTTCTTCCCATAAGGGTCTAACCTCCTAATTCTGGGTATTTCTCTCTCTATTTGCTATTGCTCATTGTTGGGCTTTTCTCATTCTTTTCCTTCTCTCTCTATTTGCTATTGCTCGTTGTTGGGCTTTTCTCATTCTTTTCCTTCTTTCTACTTTGGCTCTACTAAACCACCCTCATTTCTTAGGAGGAAAATGTTCTTTGGATTGGGCTTTAAAAACAAAGATTCATTCCTCAGAATTAGCTGTGTATCATGAGGTTGGCTGGGATGTTCCTTCATTCTTTGGAGAATGAGGTAATTGATGGTAAGCGTCAGAAGTACCTTGATCACTCATACTGTAAACTAGAAAATTGTCAAAATAACAATAAAATAATATATATATATAGGGAGAAGATCATGCGAGAACCACCTCTTATTGCGAGAACCGCGAGAACCAATGTGAACACAACCAAAAATGCCTAAAAATAGCTAAAAATCACACAAATGTTTTTTTAATATTTTTTATATAAAAATCGCTACTTTTCGAAGCAAAAAAAAAAAATATTTAAACTTTTTTTTTAAAAAAAAAAAAAAATTTTTTTTGGCCACTAAAAGTAGCGATTTGAGCATAAAAAATATTAAAAAAAAAATTTTAGATTTTTTTTTAGATTTTTTTAGGTTTTCTGGGGGTTTAGTTTTTAGCATTTTAGCTTGGGGGGTGGGGGGGGGGGGGGTTAGGTTTTTGGGGGGTGGGGGAGGGGGGTGTAGGTTTTTTTGGGGGGGGGGGTAGGTTTTTTTTGGGGGGGGGGTTGGGGGTTAGGTTTTTTTAGGTTTTTTTTAGGTTGTGTTCACATTGGTTCTCGCGGTTCTCACAATAAGGGTGGTTCTCGCATGAGCCCCTCCCTATATATATATATATATATATATATATATATATATACACAGAATAACACATAAGTTATTTCCTAACACAATTGGTTAAAATTTTAGGTATTAAAACAACACCTAAATGGGTTAAACCAGTGGCTCTGATACCACCTTCTGTCGCAACCCGACCCCTACCCCGGGAGTGGGAGCCGCGAGACAGCTGTTGGTGGTATCAGCGTTTATTAATTTGGCAGCGGAAATGAGACATCAGGATCGTAGTTAGGAAATAGATTTCAAAGTTTCAAAACAACAAACTTTTATATTAAACAAAATGGGATAAAACCCATGTTTCATTCATAACATCTTTATAGGAATAAACCCTAATTATTGAAAACATAAACTTCTTTTATTTAGGTAACTTTTATGGCCACTTTCTTTAAGCCTTCAGTGCTCCATAGTTGGCTTCAAATAGCTTTCACATCAAGTTACCTGAAACGCATTTTAAAAGCATTTTATCAGCAAGAAATACTGGCGAGTGCATCCCAGTTTAATCAAAATAAGCTTTTATAACTTTACAGTATTGAGAGCGATTACAATGTTTATATCTACCAAATTACTCATTCAGTATTTGTCACGTTGGCAGTTACAATGACCGTGGTCATATTACTATTAGCTAACTCTTTGTCCAATAGTAACGCTTGATTAGTAGTGTATACAAAACCCCACATACCGGCAGTAATTGTAGAATACAAAGACTCAATCACTGTAAGTCTAATTGAAAATATTTGAGATTTTGTCAACAATTATCTTCGATATGGTTGTACCTAACACTAAACTTGCTACACTTTTAACACCTTGCTTTTGGATCAGAGACCTTTGTGTTGGGGCACCCTTATGTTTATGTCTAGCTATGCTGATGTTTGTGATCCTTGATTGTTTTTTTTTTTTTTTTTTTTTTTTTTTTTTTTTTTTTTTGCGTTTCTGGGGTGTTTGTACATCCATTTTGTTTGTTGTTTACCCTTTCTTTCTTGCAGGGGTTGTTTACGGTTGTGGCCCGATCTTAATGCATCAGGAGGAGTTGATTGTTGCCGTTTCCTTAGGCTTTTTGTTCTCAGGATCGCATTTCGCCCGGAATTGCAAAGGAAGAGCAGTTATTTATTTGTAGCTTGTTTTACAAATCTTTGCTTATGGTGTGTGTTTGCATACACTTTATTTGTAGTTTGTTTACAAATCTTTGGTGCGCTTGTGCCCAGTTGATCTGTAGCTTATTTACAAATATGTATTTTTGAGGAGACAGTTTGAACGAGTTTTTGATTACTGTTTGTTGCAATAAATTGTTGTTTGTTTCCTTTGGACGAGTCGACTTCGTCCAGCCCCAAGGTCGGGCTGTTAGTTAGCATGTTTGCTATGCTTATGTACACATGTGTATGTTATTTAATTTTCTTATCTCTTGGGATTCACAGCACTTAGGCACGTCTGCCTTAGTGCGTCACCCCTCTATTTGACCGTGTTCCATAATGGTCATTGAGTGTCTGAATAGTTTGCAAAATAAACCATTCATTACCAAAAGTGTTGGGGGGATCCCCCAGTACATATTCTTGCAAAAAGAAAAGGAGAGAACTTAGTCATAAGTTGTATTACAAAAGTGGCCTTCAGGCCTTCTCTCCTGTCCTCCCTCACCTGGGTCTTTCCTAACACGAAGTACTTTCTGAGTTGCATCAGATTCCAAGTCCTTGGGATCTCTTTTCCTTGTAGCGTTTCTAGCTTACATGCTCCTTTGCCGTTGGCCCATACAACCCTGCATGGTCCTTCCCACTTGGGTCCCAACTTTCAAGTGTTTTCCTTCAGACTTGGTTCGTTGGCCCTCAGGACCAGGTCCACGGGAACCAGGTTAAGCTTCTTCATCCTCGTGTTATAGTATTTCTCCATTTGCTTTTTGTACGTAGCCTCCCTAACTGCAACGATTTCCCTTCTTTCTTCTAAGATATTGAGGTTCATTCAAAGGTCTTGTTCGTTCTCGGCATCCCGTAGCTTCATTCTGGCTGTGGGTGAGCCTATTTCAACGGGAATAACCGCCTCCGTCCCATAAGTTCGGTTGAAAGGCATTTCCCCATTGCTAATCTTGGGAGTCATCCTGTAAGCGCAGAGGACGAATGGTAATTCTTGTAACCAGCCCTTTTGTTTCTGTCCTAACCTTCCTTTCATTCCCCTGATCACACTCTGATTAGCCCTTTCTACTAATCTGTTACAATGAGCGTGGGTGCCCGACGTGAAAACTTGTTGTATGTGCATATGCTCACACCAAGGTTTGAAAGGTTTCCTTGCAAATTGAACCAGCAAATGATGTTGTTTAAGACGAATCTTTTCATTTGTTCTCTCATAATCTTAGCCAAGGGCTTGGCCTCAATATATTTGGAGAAGTAGTCAATAGCCACCACGACGAATTTTACCCCACCCGGGCCTTCGACGAATGGTCCGATGATATCTATGGCCCACTTTTAGAATGGCAAGGATGTCGAGACCGGGACCATGGGATGCTTGTGCCGATGAGTCATGGGGGCATGAATTTGACAGTTGTCACACTTCTTGATTTCTTCCATAGCAATTTAGTACATTCGATGCCATTAGAATCCAGCATTCATGGCCTTGGCTACGACCGTCTTTGGTCCCGAGTGCATCCCGCAAATCCCGTCGTGTATTTCTTGTATCACATATTTTGCTTTTTCATCATCCACACACCTCAGGGAGGGTCCCAGGTACAACCTTTGGTAGAGTTCTCCGTCAATAAGCTCGTACTGGAGGGCTTTTACCTTTACCTTTTGATCTGGCCATTCATCTTCCAAGAGTATCCCGTCCCTCAGGAATCTTACGATGGGGGTCATCCAGGATTCCCCGATTCTATCAACTACAGCTACTTCTTCGTATGCGATGTAAGGGGAAGTCAGGACCTCCACCTATACCTTCCTGGTCAGGTGGTCGAATGCCACCGAGGCCAGGTTGCTGAGGGCATCAGCCTTTCTGTTCTTCTCTCGAGAGATATATTCCAGTCGGAAGCTACTGAAGGCCTCGGCTAACCCCTTTACTTTAGCTACATACTGTGCCATTGAGCCGTCTTTAGCATCGTATTCCCTGTTGTATTGTACTTGGTGATCATGCACTTAGGAGTAGATACCAAGTGTGGCACGATAATGCGGAGTTGCTTAAAACGGGTAGTATAAGCCAGATTCTCGTCTCCAATTTGTTTCAGATGCCAGAATTCGTCCTCAAGTTTCTACTGCTCTTGCGGAGGGAAGAATTCAAGCATCATCAGTTCCCTAACCTCGGGCCATGGTAAAGCATAAGCTTCATCATTGGAGCGGATTTTTATCTCGTTGGTCCACCATTCTAGAGCTCTTCCTTGAAACATGCCAGTTGCACTCCTAGTCTTTAGATGCTCAGGGCACTCACTATTGATGAAAGTAACTTATATGCTGTCGAACCACTCCAGCATTGCAGTCACTCCATCACTGCCCGTGAAAGGCTTAGGGTTGCAAGAGACAAAGTGTTTGTAGTTGAAGCTCACAGGCTTAGGTTTGTCCGCTTTAGAGTCGACTTGATGACATCTAAGATCCAAGAAAGGATCGAGTGAGACTAGATCATAATGCTTCGTTTAATAACATAGTTTCACGAACACGTAACATAGCACAAAGTTTTATACGATTGCATAAAAGACTCAAGTTGTTTCACACATCACAAAACGTCCAACATGTTCCACATAGTTTGATCTAGTTGTTTCACATAGCATAGACGTTCAACATGTTTCTCATAGATTAATCAAGGTTCCCACGTAGTATAACACGAATGAATAAAGCATCATAAATTTAGTTTGTTCCCGAGTGATTATTGTTATTGTTGTAGATTGCGATGACACGTGCGAGATGTGTAACACTCTCGAAATGAGTAAAGTATCAAGTATAAAACCACATGTAAAATAGAGATAACATAAAAGATAGGCTCATAAACCATGGGGTTGTTACGGGTAGAGGAACCCCATGGTTTTATACGATTGCATAAAAGACTCAAGTTGTTTCACACATCACAAAACGTCCAACATGTTCCACATAGTTTGATCTAGTTGTTTCACATAGCATAGACGTTCAACATGTTTCTCATAGATTAATCAAGGTTCCCACGTAGTATAACACGAATGAATAAAGCATCATAAATTTAGTTTGTTCCCGAGTGATTATTGTTATTGTTGTAGATTGCGATGACACGTGCGAGATGTGTAACACTCTCGAAATGAGTAAAGTATCAAGTATAAAACCACATGTAAAATAGAGATAACATAAAAGATAGGCTCATAAACCATGGGGTTGTTACGGGTAGAGGAACGTCGACTAAACCAAAGTAAATCGAGCCCCTTTTCGAATTAAGGCAACGTGCTTTGGCTTACCTAGACAAATACGTTCATCGATGTTAGGCCTACAATATTTGTCCTCTCGGTCACTACACGTCCTTAATCGATTGAGAGATTTGAGACTTTGGCAGGATTGAAAATCAAAGAGTGGGACTAGTTATCAAGATGCGAGTTTCACCTCTAATTTGATAACATCGTACCCTAACATCGTCGGTACTTATCAGTTGATAAGACCTACTAGATTATGAAATGGAAATTCCCCTTCAAGGTTTGGATGTCACTCCTGACTTGAGGGTAAATCTCGTGCAAAAATACAAACACTGTCGGGCGAAAGTCGTCATCAAAGGCGGGAATCACCCATGTTTTGATGAGTCATTTCGATTTTGTTTCAAGAGTGTTTTCAAAGTATCCAAGTGTGTATTGTGTTAGCCTTTGGAAAGGCATGTAAGTTTAACATGAAGGTATAGCTAGGAAGCATGTACGGTAGAATGCATAAGTTTTAAACGACAGATAAGAGGCAAAGTTCCTAGAACTATAGACTAGGCAAAGCATTCCTACTTTTCCTAATTCCCTATAGTTATGGATCTGATACCAATCTGTCACACCCCAACCGATGGTGGAAACATCGGGGCATGGCACTAAGCGTTCAGATTGCTCGAGAGATTCCATAACACTACTTGTTTCAATATAGTTAAATCAAAATTTCATAAATAAGTCTAAAATGTCAACCACGTTTCACAACCAACATAAAGTATCAAAATAACATAACGATTCAAAGATTTCTCAAAATTGTCTAATTATTTAAGATGAGTTTCTAAGCATCATCTTAGCTTGTTTTTCTTGATCCTCAGCTACTATCAACCTGCGACATGTATTAAAATATAATCAACAAAATGTTGGTGAGCATACAAGTTTGAATACGTAGCATAATAGTTTAAAAACTCACATCCAACACGAAAACACATAATAAGTTTCACCATGCTAGTTTACGCAGTCCAAGTGATAGCCCAAGTTTCCAACGCGTTAAGTGCCTTTCCCAAAGACTAACGGGAGGTGATGTCTCATCCTAACAATACCCCAAAGACTAACGGGGAGGTGTGTTACCCCTATAGCGCTACCATTGTTAAGGCGGAACTACACACAGGGCTTAAACGTTCACATAGCATATAGTCTCAAGTGTCACAAGTTTCAAGTTTCATGTTTAAATGGATAGAGTATGTTTCCAAATAAGTTTCAAGTGTCAAGTGTCTTGATATAGAATACATGTTGAATCCCAAAAGTGTTTAAAGCAAAAAGGGATCGAGTATACTCACAGTGGGTGCTTAAACCAAACACTGCTAAGATTGGATCGAAGGGAGCGCTGGATCAGCCTGCATGCGGGAACAAAGCATAAGTCCTCTAAGAGCTGACCCAGTTGGAAACAGAGTGTCGAATAGTGCGAAAATCGAGTAAAAGTGTCTGAAAGACTACCTGAGCGGATGGTCATCCGGATGGATGACCATTCGAACGGGTGGCCATTCGAACAGTGGGTGTTTGTGAACTGTTAAAGTTTTCAATGTTGTGTTCATAGTGCCCTGTAAAAACAAACAACAAGTGTTATCATAATCAGATCACCTGGACGAATGGTCATCCGATCTGTAACAACCCGACTTTCGAAGTCAAAGTCAAAGTACAAGTCAAAGTCAAAGTCAAAGTCAAAGGAAGAAAAGATTGCTAATCAGATCTGTCATTTCTAACTTAATTATTGCTTGTACTCTTTAACTCGATAATCAACACTTTGCTTGACGATTTATTAAATATGTGAAGTAACAATGCGATAAACCTAATTAAACGCTAATCTACTAAACGCTATCACATCGCCACCGCATCGCAACTCGAATCACAGGTTATGGATATTGTTTTACGTGTGTGTGTTATTATGTGCTTTACTTGTGTGTGCTTATATATATATTGTGGGATGTTATTCACAAACGCAATCGCAACTCTATCACATCGCATCGTAACCCGAAAGACAAGTTACTATTATGATTATTTGGTTGATTATGTTATTGGTGTAACTAATGTGTAATACTAATGCATCGCTTACTCAAAACGCAACGCAACGCTCAACACACGAAACGAAACGTTGGAAACCAACTCGCACTCGCCATCCGATCGAATGACCCTTCGATCGAATGCTCATCTGACCGGATGACCATCCGACCCACTGAGCCACACCGCCTTTCTCACTCTCACACTATAAATACCTCACCTGTCACATCACTATTCACTGATGTGACAGCTCCACTCCGACCAGCACGCTCTCTGTCACACCCCGACCACGTAAAACAACAAATCGTGGCGAAAACATCGGGGAGTGTCGTAACAGAATCATTGTTTCACAACACATGGAATTTAGAATATTGCTTTATTACATAATAAGTTACATTGTCTTGGAATTTGATCAACAAACAGTACAATTGCCGTTCATGTTTTTTTTATAATTACTAAGTCCCATGTCCATCCTATGTAAAGCAATCAACAGTCGTCACGAAATAAAACCTGAAACATATGTGAAAGTAAATACGTCAGCAGAAAAATGTCTGTGAGTAACATAGGTTTTGTGAATTAGATTCATGGCTTTGGATCATATAAGAAAATATTATATGTTTATAAAAGCAGCCATGAATCTTTGATAAAATTTTGGTTTCTAGAACGTTTTGCATTGATATAAAAGTTGTAGTATACATAAAAATATACCTTGGTTTTAAGAAATTCGGATAAGTAATATATTAAAATATATTTTAGTTTCAAAACAGTTAAACAGATAGTATATCAAGTATACTTTAGTTGTTAAAATAATAGTTTCCGGTAGTATATCATAAGTATACTTTGGTTTGGTAAATAACATATCAACTATGTTTTAGTAGATAACAGAATATATGTTGGATTTGTACATAGTATATCAAATTATACTTTAGTAAATAATATCACGTTGGTAGTATGTCGGAACATACCTAAATCGTGGTTTGGTAATATATCAAACTATATTTTAGTAAACAATAGCATATCAAATTATGCTTTAGTAAACAGTATCACGTTGGTAGTATATCGAAATATACCATAAATCGCGATTTAGCAATACATTCAAACCTTAGTGCATCAAACTACACTTTAGAGACTATAGAAATACCACAAAGGCAAATTCTATTTGGTTAAAATTTGGTTTCTGACATTCCATACAATAGGAATGGGGTGTCTAGTCCTATAGCGCTATATCGTACTACCAATCGGCTTGATCATTGTTAATGAATGTATAAATAAACATATGAACAAACAAATAGTCGTAACAAACTTTGGAAATCAGTGTTTAAACCATGTATAATAGTTCAATTCGTCAAAAGATAGTACTTATGCATGTGTAATCATATAGTCGAAATCATGAAAATAATGAATAGGCACATATGTATCACCCCAAAACATTTGAAAACAGTAAAAGAGGGGACTATGTACTCACCTTTGGGTGCGTTTTTATATGTTAACACAATCCCTCAAATTGTTTATTCGTCCTAAATTAAATAAGAACGATTTAATAAACAAAAACCCATAAAAATACATAAGTTTCTCCGATACTTAGAATTTTCACATAACTTTGAGATCTTCTCGAAAAGTTATTATTTTTGATTATTTTGGTGTGTTTATATATATGGGTTCATATATATATATTTAAAAACTTTGCGACTTGAACGATTTTATTAGTGACCCTCATCATGTTACTAGCAATATATCTACGATTTGCGCGTCGTAATATATATACTTATTGTGACATAAAATAAATATCGTAATACACATAATCTTGTCAAGTATTAACATGTCATCATTTCATATGTATAAAAATGCATCGAATATGTAATTTATTCATGTTTATTTGCTGATGTATTTGAACATTTATCATATCATGCATAAATCATCAAAACCCTTGCATTTTAACTATCATTCAAAACTGGGCTGTTTTCGGGAATTTTAATAAAATAGTTACCTTACTCCAAAAATTCCCAAATTTTTACAGAATCTTCTAAACGATCCAAATATTATTGTGTAAACATATCAGGATCCAATTCATTACCAATATTTTATAAAAAATCATTTACCGGACTGCAATCAGATTCGTCACTTTCTGACTGCAGTACACGGAATAATTCATTTAAAATTCATCGTAAGTCCGATTGATGAAATTACAGTAGGAGAATTACAACGACATCAGTGGTCATCTACATTACAAATTTCATGAGCTAATTCTACACAGATTTCAAGTTATGACGAAAAACATAACACATATTTTCTGCAGTAAAAATGCAGCTTTTACTGCTATACAAAACGGACCTTTAAAAATAGTAAACGACCTCGAAAAAAATCGGATTCCAGTGCCATTTGATTCGTTTTTCGAAAATATATAATTTAGACTTCAGAAAATCGATTTTTCGATTTATAACGGTCCGTTTACAGCCAATTGAAGTTGGCTGTAAATGTTATTCAGCATGCTTTTAATCGCTTAAATGTTACAAAAACATGCAAGCAAATATCCTAAACAAGTGTTTATCAAGAAATAAAACTCAAAACTCAGACACCCATATATATAACCATTTTTATTTGTATCAAGACCCATTTCTTGTTAGATTTCAAGTTTGTGAAAATTCCAAGATTCAAGAGAAACTTCAAATCATCAAGAACAACCAAGAATCAAGGGTATGATTTAAACATAAATGTTATACCTTCAAGATTCAAGTAAGTTGTTGGATGAGGTTTTGATGATATGGGGCTTGAAATTACTTGAAAGCACCATGGAAACCCCTTTTGATCTTCACACCAACTTGCATTTAGCTTGAAATGAGCTTGAATATGAAGAACAAAGTTTGAAGGTTTGAAGATGGAGAGAGAAGAGGGGTGGACGGTTCAAGGGAGAGAGAGAGGAAGGGAGGTGTGTTGGTGTGAAGTGAGGTCTTGATCCTTAGTGCTTATTTATAACCATTCCATATCCTTTGAGATCTTATGAAATCTAATAAAATCCAAGAATAACTTGGCAAGTTTATTATGGATTTGGCAAGATCAAGAAAATATTTGGTGGTGTCACCCCATGTGACCGTGAACAAGGTGGGGGGGGGGAGTTAAATGTAATTTTGAGTGGTAAATATAGATAAGAATAGGTATTTAACTGGATACCAGGTATTTTATCTAGCGTTTAAATCCCGGTTTATGGCGTTCTAATTTATTTTTATTATTCTATAAGAATAAACTCAAAAAAATATTACTGAAATAAATTTCAGTTGCCGAGACCGGCTGCGTTGTCTGCGTTTTGCAGTAGAAGCACTGTGTTGCGCAGAAACACGCGGTACGCGCTTAACCTTGAAAAATAACGTTTTTAAGCGTTTTAATTTATTTTTCAACACGAACCTGATTAAAAATAATATTTTAATCATAACAGAATATTTTTAGGATTTAAATATTATCCGGGCGGTCACCAACGTTCGTTTCGCAGTTTTGCCGTAAGTAGTTCTAAAGTTCGAATAAACATGTTTTAGCCATACTGAATCCTTCGAAACTTATTTCTAAGTTATGTAAAGGTTATTTAAGGTATGTTAAGCCTATGTCACTGTTCCGGAGTGTTTGTTATATTAAACTGGTTATATTTACGCATTAGATCGCGTATAACCTTCCAGAAAGCGATTTAAAGCTCGAACTCGAACAAGAATTGATATGTGCAAACGATACACATATTTATCCAAATCCCAAGTATGAAATATAATATTTCATTGGTTTGGTATTTGTTTGATGGTTGAAGTGACACAGGTGTCACAGTCTCCCATACTTTAGGACATTTCGTCCCGAAATTTAATTTTAGAGGAAACTTGTGAAGGCATCTGTGATGGTTTCGCTTCCAAATGAATCCCTCGAACCCTAAGTAAAACTCTGGGCCATGTTTGGATTCTTAGCAAATTTGTCAACTGTCAAAGTGATGTCGTCGTAGTAACAAAAGCATGGAGCTTTGAACAATGGATAGGAGAATGTTTCCTATGAAGACTATTATAGGAAACTTGTGTGTGCTTGAAAACAGAGTCGGAAAGTGAAAGATAAAATGACATTGGTCAAGGTCCAGTACTTCTAGTAACTTAAATAACTCTACGTTCGCAATGTAATAAGGAACACTTATATATAGGAAGTACCAGCGGCGTATCCACCATGCTCCTTTCTACGTTGTTCTCGTTTCGTTATTCTCATCACTATAGGTCTTAACACATAACAAAACTTGCTGTGGTTTCTGTGCACTGAATTCCATAGTTATGTATGCATCCATAATTAAGTAATTTCTTGCACAGTCCGCACAGTTCATTTCATAATGCGTAGGGGAAAGATCAATCGAATAAACATGAAGTGATTTGACTAGACCATCAAAGGATCTTTTTAACTAGATCAACGAACGATCTTCTTAACCAGATCAACACATGATCTTCTTAACTAGACCGTCGTACAATCTCTTTAAATAGACCATTAATGGGTCTTTTTATTGAATCAAATAATCGTTTTGAAATAGCACTTTGGAATCCAAGGTTCTTATTATTTGCATAGAAAAGCCCCTTAAGGAATTTAAGATAGTACTTTGAGTATCCTTCTGAGAATCCAACTTATGAAAATACGGAGGATTCTACTAGGACTTAGATATCGAGCTTTAGAATCACACATAAACACATAATCACATAATCGCATAGTTGTTAACTTAGTTATTAGCTCATTCATTAACTTGAATTAATGCATTTAAAATATGCCAGAAATCCAATCGAGGACTTCCATTGGTACTCAAAACATCCCCAAGAATCTAACTATGAAGATAGGAAGATCCTATAAGGATTTGGCTTTGTCTTGGTCGTATCGTAACATTCGTATTAGAGCACGCAATGAATCCACTTAAGGACTCATGAAAGTACCTTTAGATATCAAATCAAAGATTTGAAATGGTATTTCAAGTATCTGTTTAAGAATTTGTAACTTGTACCTTGTACTTTATTTCTTAAAAGAAATGAGTACTTAGGATTTTTGGGGAGATCACGAGTGATCATAAAATGAAAGAATCACACGAGTAGTTTGTTTTGTAAGGAACACAGTTCCTTGGTGTCGGCATCGTAGGGTTGTATCAACGTAACAGTTTTGTAAGATAAAATTTAAACAACAAATTTTATTTATATATAACAGCTGAATTGTTCCAAACGTCAAAGGATAACAAACAAGGAAATACAAAAGACTAATTGTTCACTGCTGCATCGTCGTTTGCGTTTGCCTCGTTTATGTTAAACACTCGTCCACGTGCTGGATTCGCGTTAACAAGTCTTGGGCAATTGTTGCGGTAGTGAGTAAGGTCACCACAGTTATAACACGACCCAGGTGGGAACTGTTCTTGAGCAACAGCGGGATTTGCAGCAGCTTGGTTAGCATAACGGCAGGTATTGACCAAATGTCCCAATCGCCCGCAGTGGGTACATTTGTGACACTACACTTGCTCCAGATGATGACGGTTGCATTTGTTGCACCAAGGTGCAGTACCAACATAGTTTTTCTTTGTATGAGGTTGTGCTGGCTGGTTTGGTGCAACCTGATTGTTCTGAGCAACTACGGCAAAGTTTTGTGAAGCCTTGCGCTTCTTCTTCTTGGATGTCTCGGCCTGTCTATCCTTTGGTTCTTCTTGTGCAGACTTGTCTGATGGTTTCAGGTCGCCCTTTCGAAAAAGCTTACCTTTCCTGATCTGGGATTCAGTCAAGGTAGCAGACAATTCAATGGCCCGTCTGACGGTAGTAGGGTTGCTGCCAGTAACGATATCCTGAACTAAGTCAGGAAGACCATCAATGTACTTTTCAATCGCCTTCTCCACAGGCGTAACCATAGCAGGACATAACAGGCTCAGCTCCTCATAACGATCAATATAGGCTCGATGTTCACCACTGTCTTGCTTCAAATCGTCGAATTCTCTTTCCAACGCTCTAAGCTCATGACGAGGACAGAACTCCTTCATCATTAGAGCTCGAAGCTCTCCCAAGTTTGAGCTAGTGCCACATCGGCACCCCTATCACGCATCACCCCGTTCCACCATGTAAGAGCACGCTTCTCAAACACACTGGATGCAAACTCAACCTTACGCTCTGTGACAACTCTCAAATTTACATGTATTCCGTACAATTTATTAATAATAATTAATGTGGTTGACGACTGTATGGCATCACTTAACTGCTTTCTGATATCTGTGTTATGCGTACACGTATTTTTGTATACTAATAGTGTACAGATAGGTCACTATATAGTCCGTTATATTTTCCCTAAGTGTTAGAAAGTGAAAACGTTACAAAATATATATGTAGGACGCTTCACGGATTAATTAAGCGGTTTAACGGAACAACACCGAACCGAACAACCGGACATTACCCGGAACACCAAAATAATGCTAGAAGCATTGTTTTAATGTTTCTAAGCTAGTTAGGGTCCCCGAACACTCTAACACACTATATATTACACCACACACATAAACACCAACTAAACTCTTGAATTCCAACCAAAATCACTAACTATCTAGTTGCATCTCAACTAAACCACCCCTTCCCCCCAAAATCGGTTCCAAGAGTAGGATCCCCACTTGATTTTTCTTGAATATTTTATTAGGATGGTCTTGTACTTAGGAAGCACTAAATCTAGTGGACAAAGACATGTTGGAGGTTTACAAATAATAACCATAAGATCACCACCATTTGCATTATCCAACATCAACAACACACAACATCCTCTCCCTCCTTCCTTGGCTACGGCCATAACCACCATCACACACAACCACCATCTTCATTCATCATTCACCCATCCTACATATATACAAAGGTGCTACAAGGTGTACAAACAAGCTTGGTGGATTCGGAAGTGGAAGGACCTTCTCTATTCGCTTTTAACCACCACTTTTCTACACTCGAACTCTCCTAGCCTTGTGCTAGTGGACGTGATTGACCGACCTTGACTGTTAGCTATATTGAGAATCTAACCGAGCAAACCGAGGTGAGTTCACACCCTTACTAAGGCATGGGATTCCCGGTGGTTGGGAATGGGATTGAATAACTACTCGTACTATCACTCTATTTATATTACCAACACTACTAGACTACCTACTACTGTCCTCGGATTGAGAAGGGCACGTACGTAAAACCTACGTACACTCACTACTGTCCTCAGATGAGAAGGGCACGTACGTAAAACCTACGTACACTCACTACTGTCCTCAGATGAGAAGGGCACGTACGTAAAACCTACGTACACTCACACTCACTACTGTCCTCGGATGAGAAGGGCACGTACGTAAAACCTACGTACACTCATACTTAACACCGTCCTCGGATTGGGAAGGACTCCTATGGATACGCCTAGTCTAGTAACATACATAATGGGAAGCCCCCACTAAATATCGTAAAGGTTTGGGAATCAAGAATAATGGGTAATACTTGGTTATGAAACGAACTTCCGATTCCTGATACGAACTCATTAACTAAACAACCAAACGTGAACTCACTCAACTTTGTTGTTGACTAGTTGTTACATGCCTTACAGGTCGCTAAATGCTTGGAGCTTGCACGGGGAAGGAGTCGTTGTGGAACATGGGTTGTTATATCCCATACTTAATAATTGAACTTTATAAACTTATGGAACTTATGTTGGAGACTTTAAACTTATGAACTGTGAACTTATGTTTTGAACTCACGTTTATGCTTCCGCTGTTTAAACCAAACAAGGTTAACTAGCTTTGGTCACCAATCGTATTATGTTTGGTTTTATTTACTTAATTGAATTGTTCAATATGATTGGTGGCTCGATCCTGGTCATGTCACGCCTCCAAGCGGTGATACTCCGCATGGTGGATTTTGGGGGTGTGACACGCTCATTCGGACATTGCACATGTCTGAATGTGCTCTCCAAATTTTCAAACCATTGCAGGAGCGTTGTTGCTCCGTGAGTCCCAGAAAACTTCAAAGGTTTAGCAGAGTTGAATGTCTTAAAGTTGCACGGAACAGGTGCGTTGTTGTTGTTTGCTTGGTTTAACTGGGTAAGTAGGTTCGGGAGTACAGCAGCGATTTGCTGAGTGATCAAGGCTGCCATTGCGGCATCTTGAGTTTGATCACGTCGAGGAGGCATCTAAAAGAAAAGGGATCACAAGGAAATGTGTGAGATTGACATAGAACAATCAAAAGGAGTTTTGAAAACATCGACAAAAAGAAGGAAGGTGGTCATTTGTTCGTTACTTAAAACAAACAAACAACACAGTGACTAATCAAAGTAAATAGGTCTACATAATGCATAATGAAGACGTGCTTTACCCTATAAGTGGACACTCACCCCAAGAGTTCCCAGGTAAGAGTGACTGGTCCGATTATGTGGATTTGTACGAACACTCTAGCCTTAGACAGAAAACTCAGGGTACAGGCACCCACCCTTCCGGATTGCACGTGTTCACATTATTAAGACACAAACTTTGACGAGATTTAAAAACTTTAAAGGTGTAAAGCCTAAAAACTAATCATCTAAGGATAGATGATCGATTTTCAAATGGAATTGAGAATTGTGTACTTGTTTTGGTAATCACCTAAGGATAGGTGATACTATTGTTTTAAGATCTAAACACAAGGTAACTTGTGTTAGGGTCCTAGGAAGGTTATAGTCTAGGTCAAAATTTTACTAATAACCTAATTCCCTATAACCATGAGCTCTGATACCAACTCTTTTGTCACACCCCGACCACGTAAAACAACAAACCGTGGCGGAAACGTCGGGGAGTGTCGTAACAGAATCATTGTTTCACAACACATGGAATTTAGAATATTGCTTTATTACATAATAAGTTACATTGTCTTGGAATTTGATCAACAAACAGTACAATTGCCGTTCTTGTTTTTTTTATAATTACTAAGTCCCATGTCCATCCTATGTAAAGCAATCAACAGTCGTCACGAAATAAAACCTGAAACATATGTGAAAGTAAATACGTCAGCATAAAAATGCCTGTGAGTAACATAGGTTTTGTGAATTAGATTCATGGCTTTGGATCATATAAGAAAAGATTATATGTTTATAAAAGCAGCCATGAATCCTTGATAAAAGTTTGGTTTCTAGAACGCTTTGCATAAAATAAATATCGTAATACACATAATCTTGTCAAGTATTAACATGTCATCATTTCATACGTATAAAAATGCATCGAATATGTAATTTATTCATGTTTATTTGCTGATGTATTTGAACATTTATCATAGCATGCATAAATCATCAAAACCCTTGCATTTTAACTATCATTCAAAACTGGGCTGTTTTCGGGAATTTTAATAAAATAGTTAACTTACTCCAAAAATTCCCAAATTTTTACAGAATGTTCTAAACAATCCAAAAATTATTGTGTAAAAATATCGGGATCCAATTCATTACCAATATTTTATAAAAAAATTATTTACCGGACTGCAATCAGATTCGTCACTTTCTGACTGCAGTCCTCGGAATAATTCATTTAAAATTCATCGTAAGTCCGATTGATGAAATTCCAGTAGGAGAATTACAAAGACATCAGTGGTCATATACATTACAAATTTCATGAGCTAATTCTACACTGATTTCAAGTTATGATAAAAAGCATAACACATATTTTTTGCAGTAAAAACGCAGCTTTTGCTGCTGTACAAAACGGACCTTTAAAAATAGTAAACAACCTCGAAAAAATGTGATTCTAGTGCCATTTGATTCGTTTTTTGAAAATATATAATTTAGACTTCAGAAAATCGATTTTTCGATTTATAACGGTCTGTTTACAGCCAACTGAAGTTGGCTGTAAATGTTATTCAGCATGCTTTTAATCGCTTAAATGTAACTAAAACATGCAAGCAAATATCCTAAACAAGTGTTTATCAAGAAATCAAACTTAAAACTCATACACCCATATATATATGTACGGTTTATATACACCCATATACATAACCATTTTTATTTGTATCAAGACCCATTTCTTTTTAGATTTCAAGTTTGTGAAAATTCCAAGATTCAAGAGAAACTTCAAATCATCAAGAACAACCAAGAATCAAGAGTATGATTTAAACATAAATGTTATACCTTCAAGATTCAAGTAAGTTGTTGGATGAGGTTTTGATGATATGGGGCTTGAAATTACTTGAAAGCACCATGGAAACCCCTTTTGATCTTCACACCAACTTGCATTTAGCTTGAAATGAGCTTGAATATGAAGAACAAAGTTTGAAGGTTTGAAGATGGAGAGAGAAGAGGGGTGGACGGTTCAAGGGAGAGAGAGAGAGGAAGGGAGGTGTGTTGGTGTGAAGTGAGGTCTTGATCCTTAGTGCTTATTTATAACCATTCCATATCCTTTGAGATCTTATGAAATCTAATAAAATCCAAGAATATCTTGGCAAGATTATTATGGATTTGGCAAGATCAAGCAAATATTTGGTGGGGTCACCCCATGTGACCGTGAACAAGGTGGGGGGGGGGGGGTTAAATGTAATTTTGAGTGGTAAATATAGATAAGAATAGGTATTTAACTGGATACCGGGTATTTTATCTAGCGTTTAAATCCCGGTTTATGGCGTTCTAATTTATTTTTATTATTCTATAAGAATAAACTCGCCAAAATATTTCTGAAATAAATTTCAGTTGCCGAGACTGGCTGCGTTGTCTGCGTTTTGCAGTAGAAGCACTGTGTTGCGCAGAAACACGCGGTACGCGCTTAACCTTGAAAAATAACGTTTTTAAGCGTTTTAATTTATTTTTCAACACGAACCTGATTAAAAATAATATTTTAATCATAACAGAATATTTTTAGGATTTAAATATTATCCGGGCGGTCACCAACGTTCGTTTCGCAGTTTTGCCGTAAGTAGTTCTAAAGTTCGAATAAACATGTTTTAGCCATACCGAATCCTTAGAAACTTTTTTCTAAGTTATGTAAAGGTTATTTAAGGTATGTTAAGCCTATGTCACTGTTCCGAAGTGTTTGTTGTATTAAACTGGTTATATTTACGCATTAGATCGCGTATAACCTTCCAGAAAGCGATTTAAAGCTCGAACTCGAACAAGAATTGATATGTGCAAACGATACACATATTTATCCAAATCCCAAGTATGAAATACAATATTTCATTGGTTTGGTATTTGTTTGATGGTTGAAGTGACACAGGTGTCACACTCTCAACCACTTTTCTTCTGATTTCTCGCGATTGTTGTAAGTTTTCATCTCAAATATTGTACTTCCTTGATCTTTACACACTTCTTCATCATTTTCACCATCAAATCGCAACTTTTAACCATGAAATCACTTGATTTCGGGCTGTTCAATGGTGACGTCATCACGGGTTATTATGAAATTCGGAGAATGACTTCATCTTTGCAAAGAATGGTCCGAATCTAACAGGTTTCTACACGATTCTACACTGATTCCAACTAAATCTAAGCTTCTTTCAAGTATTTCAAACTTTTCTTCAACATTCTTAACTTTTCACTCAAAACCGATAGAATCTGGACTCGTTCCGGTTCACTACTCATTCTCTAGTGGAGACCCGGACTGAGAATGGATTTCTAACAAAGTGACGACCGATTCACGGGTTAAACATGAACCTCCGTCAAGAACTGTTAAGTCAGGATAAACGGGGTGATTCCCGTCCGACCGGATGAGTTGGACTAGATGTGGTTTCCGTTGTTTAACACGTTGTCATATCGTCTCGATAAGATCTTTTAACTTAACTGATTTTACAAGTTTTCAACCCGAAACAATTACCGATCGAACAGCCATCCAATCGGATAGCCATCCGATCGAACGACTATTCGATCAGGTGAGTAGTGATTTCAACACTTAAACAAATTTCCACGTTTCAAGAATATCTGAACCCACTCGGATCATCATCCGAGCGGACGGCCATCCGTCCGGATGACCGCCCGACCGGACAACATGATATATAGAAACACTTCAAATATTTCATAAAGCTACAACGAAAACTTCAAAGTTCATACACAAATACATCTGTTGGATCTGAGTTTCTTTTTGATTGTATTTTACGTTTGTAATTAAGATGGAAATGAAAGAGTTGTGCATCGGAAATAAGATGAAAGCAAACTTTGCATACAATCAAACGAGAGTAATACTTTTATCAAACATCTTTTCACAAAGAACCGAATGATTGAATTTGTTTCAACAACGATTACAATGATTGATGTAAGAATGCAAACTCCCCCTCAGCCAGAGCTCAGTAGTTTGTTCGTGCAAAGAAGACGGTTGATCAAAAGAGCTAATAGAACAGTACAAAGTACTGAACTATTTATAGGCACTTGCAAACCACTGAGCATCTTAGCTGACGTCACCATGAAAGTGACCTCTAACCTCCTAACAAACTCTAACTACTGATCTATAAACACTGATGTACTAAACTACTGCTATTACATTACATTACATAAAAGACACATAAACTGCTGCTGCATCCTTCCACTGCTGTGAACCCAGCAGTGCTTGTCCGGATCAGCAGTACTTGACCCAAGGCAGTAGATAGAGTCAACAGAGCTTTGGTCTTCCATCATTCTTTGACTTTGGCCAGTAGATATAAAGCAGCAGTTGTAGGTCAGTACTTAGTATGATCAGCAGATAGGAGGTTAGCAGATATGAAACCACTTTCAAGGGGAGAGATTTGCATGAACCAACTGTAAACGTCTGCTTATTCTGGATCCACTGCTTTGATCCAGTTTTGGCTTTACATTATCTGTTCCTCTGATAGGGTTCAATCCCAACAATCTCCCCCTGGAACAGATAATGCCAAAACTCTTCATTATTTGTGGAAAACTTTATTGCCTCATCAACAGCTCCCTTATCTGACCTTTGAATTGTAATTCAAAGTCTAGGGCATCTGTATCTTCATCATCCCTGCTGAGTGGAAGATCAAGGAGATCCTGCAAATCTTCAAGACTCAGGCCAAGAGCTTGTTCCCTTGATATTTTCTCCACTCCTCCACCAGACCTGAGCAAAGTCAATACGCAGGTCTGTTTGTCAGTTTCCCACTTTTGTATTTTTGAGCCTGGTGGGTTTCTTGGGAGATGTTTATTTGCAGAAGTATTTGGAGAGGCTGGCCTATTCATGACTGGCTGAGCAGTACTTGCAGTTTGATCCAAACCAAGAGTTTCCATGATCATTTTCTTTATACCCTCTTTTCCAAGGTCTTCACCTTCCATTAACTCTTTGATGGTTTCAGCAATCAGTTGTTTGTGTGGCCTTCTTTTGTAGATGGTAGCACCAACTGGAGCTGTGGATCTCCTGATTTGCAGCTTTGAAGGTCTTTTTGAAACCGCTGCTTCAGGATAGTCAGGCTTTTGAGGAACTGTGGGATCTTTCTTTCTTAAGTGTTCCAACTTTTTGTAAGTAGCCCTGACCATATCTTCTTTCCATCTAGCAACTTGTCTTTTGTTACCATAATCAGCTGCTACCAATTCCTCTTTCATCCTCTTCAGCTCTTCCTGTTTGTCAGGTACATTCTTTCTAAATTTTGCCCAGTTAGGAGGAGTGTGAGTGACCTTCCTTTTTATCATGTCTTGAATTCTTGCAGCCTCATCTTCAAGCTCAGGAACAGTCCACTCTTTGTACATATATCTCTCTCCTTTGTACTTTTTGTGAGCCATGATGCTTTCAATGTAGTCTTTCTTCAGAGATTCAGCTGCTCTTTCAGAAATTTGTTGACTAACATTTTTTGCAAATTGCTCTAGGGATCTGACTTGTGTGAGCAAATATTGATAATTTCTTGAGATTTCTTTGTCAGACTTCCCTTGTGTGTTTCTTTTTGAAATATCCTCTGCTTGCTTGGCTTTGATTTCCAAGTATTCATCAACATTTTTAGGCCAAGGATATCCTTTTATTGATGGCAACCTCCTTTTGGCAGGGTCATCCTCATAATAGAAGGATTTTATTTCATCTCTAACAGCTGCTAGTTCAAGAGGAAATTGAACACCTGCAGGAGGTAAGGGCTTGTACATTGGAACTGAAGAGAGAGGAACAGGTTTTGGTATTGTGACAAGAGCTAAAGATTTTGAAGATGTTGGTGATGGAGGTGAGTCATCATCTTTTAAAAGTAGCCTTCTCCTTTTTGGTTTAGGAGAGACTGATGATGTTTTGAATGGAACAGTGGTTGTAGATGTAGTGGCAGTGGATTGTGATTGACTAACAGTTGTTGAAACAACTGGTGTTTCAACCACTACTGTCATAACAACAGATGTTATAACATCTGCTGTCTTCTGCTGTGTTTCAGCAGGTGTTGTTTTTGGTGGTGATGATGGTAAAGCAGTAGATGTTGTGTGTGTTGAAGTGGTGTGTGTTGATGGAACAACTGTTTGGCAAGCAGTGGTTTTTGTAACTCCTGCTGCATCAGCTGTTTTGCACGGTGGTTTTTTAGCAGACTTTGAACGTCTGGTTGGAATGGATTTGGGTTGCCTTACTTTTCTAGTAGGCCTCTTCTTTTCCTCAACAAGATTTTCATGATCCCTTGACCCAGAAGTACCCTGATCTGGATGATCCATTCTGTCCACCCTGGCTTTTCTTTTGGCCTCTCTATCTCTCTTCACACTTGCAATTGCTTCTGCTAGTGCATTTGTTGTCACATCAATCTTCTTGCTGCCATCTGGCAAAGGGATCTTTTTGGTCATGTTTGAATTCTCTGGTTCAAGATAAAGACCATCTTCTATACCCTTCCTTTTCCACTCCTTAATTTTCTCCCCCTTTTTGGCATTATCTTCTGGGAGGTCATAAATGAAACGTATGTTTGGAGGAGCAGTGCCAGTGGTGTGCAAGATCTGAGTTTTGAGAGCCTTTAAGTCAGCCTGAGTGTTCTTGAATCTTGACTCCATTGCATTTCTCAGCTGTTGTACATGTTTTTCATGTTGCTGATCTGCTAGTTGTGCTTGGTGTTGGAGAAAAGATTGAAATAGATTCCAGAGCTCATTTGTAGCAGGTGTCCTTTGTGGAGCAGATGCTTGAGGTGGAACAGCATTTGTTTGTACCTTCTGAACTTGTAACACCTGTTGTAGCATATCTTTGAGTTCTGCAACAGAGTTATCAAGCTTTGCAATACGATCCGTCAATTTCTGGTACTTTAAACCATCACCCAAGTTAATGGGATCATCTGATTTCCCACTAGCAGTGGTTTTATCAGTGGTAGATGTAGGGAATATACTCCAAACATTAACCACTGATGCCCCTTTTTCTTGGTACTGGGGTCTTCTTCCTTCAACACTTGACAACCTTTTGATGTTGCCAGTAGGATAAATAAATCCACTGGTGGTTGACAGAGGTGCTATAAAAGGAATTGCCTCCAAGGAAGTCTTATGAATGTAACCACTGTCCAAATGTAACCCAGTGGGTGTAACAGTTGTAGTGGCTGCTTCACTTGGATTACCACCAAGAGTTACTTGTAACTCAAGGGGTGTAACCTCCTCAGGTTGTGTTGGTGGGTTAGCAAAGATTGATACATCAGACCCAGTCAGTTGTTGAGGTATATTCTCATTAATAGGGGATTGAGAAGGACTGGATAATGCCTGGTTCAAATCAATTGCATCCAACAGTGGTTTTATTGGTGAGGGAAATGTGGATGTGATGGTTGGTGTAGAAGTAGGATGTGTCCCGGGCATTGGACTGTGGATGATAGAAACGAGTGTTTCCAGAGCATCATGATGTGGAGACCCTATTTGTACAACCTGTTCTTTTTGTGAAGAAACAGGAGGAGTTTTAGTTATGGGTGGAGATATTTGTACCAACTGCTGTGAGGAAGAAGCAGCAGTGGTTTCTTGTGACTTTTGTGTTGTCACTGGCAGAAGCTCTGGTATCTCATCCTCCAGAGATGCCTTTTTGAGGGTTTTGGGGGGGTTTTTGTGTTTTTCTTTTTGTTGGCGTTTTGGTGATTGTAGGTGTGGGTTTCAAAGCAGTTGTGCTGCTGCTCTGATCACCTTGAGCAGTGGGCTCAGCAGCAGATACCTGAGGAGCAGTTGTAACTACTAAAATCTGCTCAGGCACCTCTGCTTGTGTTTTGCAGGGTGCTAACATCCTTGAAAAAGTTTCAGTAGATAAACTGTTTATTTGAGTAGGAGCACCCTGATTTATTATAGTTAAATCATCCTTACTGAATTTCTTTGAAAAATAGTAGCTTAAAAACCTTGGAAACAGTAAGAATGATTTTGTTGCAACATTATTAACCAAATCTTTAAAAATTTCCCGAGAATAGTTAAAATTTTCTCCTTGAAGAATAGCATATCCCAGATTTTGAATCTTTAAAGGGATTTCATTAAAAGAAGTGGTTTTGTTTGAAACACATAGTAGGAGGGTATGAAATAAAAATCTGGTTGCAGAAGGAAAATAACCTTTTTCTAAGGTTATTTTCTTCATCATTGTGGCTTCATACCCTCGCTCAATGAAGTCAATTTTTAACTCGTTTTTAGTGAAAGAAATTTTACCTTCCTGATCACCGAGTTGAAAGACCTCTGAAATGGATTGTGGCGTGATTTGGACAGCTTTACCCTTTATAAAAGAGTTTATGGTGGTTGCAGTGTCGCCTTGTTTTTCAAGGGTTGCATTTTTCCAGAACTCTCTTTGGGTCGCCAAATAGATTGGTGCATCGGCAGTGATCAAGGTTTTGTACTTTGATTTTGCCATGAGATCAATGATGGAATCGAAATCTCTTGTGGTTCCTGGTTTTGTGAGAATACCCAGGAGATTGTGAGATGGTTTGTGTGGAATTTCAGTGGAGATTGCCTTTTGAGAGGCTGTTTGCGAAGAAGATTTGGATGAGGGTTTTGAAGATTTCTTTGATTTTGTCATTTTGAGGATGAATGATCGAAGAAATTTGTGAAGAAATGTGAAGAAAAACTGCTTTGAGAAGAGAATTTTTAAGAATTCAATTCGACAGTAAAACCCTGTTTTGGTGGTGAGTGGGGGATTTTATAGGGAAGAAAGTGAATGCTGAGGTGGCAGCCGTTACAAAAGGTCTGACCAATATGTACTGTCCACGTGACAACCCCTGTTGAAAGTGAAGGACAGTACTTTTGTTAAAAGTGATTGATGAAGGCAGTGGTATGAAAGCAGTGGATGATTTTTACTATCAGTGGATAGCATATCAGTGGATAAGACACTGCTTTTGAACAACAGAGTTTATCAAAATAATGAGAGAGCAGGGGTTGACTTTCAGCAGTGGACAGACTTTTGAAGGATAGCAGACTTTTGAACAATCAGTGGTTAGTGGCAGACTTTTAAGGACTTAATGAAAAAAAAATTTCATTTTTAACTATTTTTAAGGATGGAGTTTTGATTTTCTGAAAACATTTTGTTGCTTTTATTCATAGAAAAACAAGATGTTGCTTGTTATTCCATGTTCAGCATCCCAATCCTAGAGACCAGACTTTCAAAAGTGGCTGTATCAAGTGCTTTTGTGAGCACATCAGCCAGCTGGTCTTTAGTTGGGACATGATGCAGAGAAATCAAACCTTTTTCATAGCAGTCCCTCACAAAGTGATGTCTGATGTCGATATGTTTGGTGGTTGAGTGAGAAACTGGATTTTTGATGATATTTTCTACTGCCTGACTGTCCAACATGAGTGGTGTCTTTAAGGCAGTGATACCAAAATCCAGCAACTGATTTTGAAGCCACAGGAGTTGGGCTGTACAGCTTGCAGCAGCAATGTATTCAGCTTCAGCAGTGGATGTCGAAACAGCTGCTTGCTTTTTGCTTTGCCAAGAAACTAAGCAGTCATCTAGAAACTGGCACCCTCCTGATGTGGACTTCCTTGTGGTGTGACATCCAGCAAAGTCACTGTCTGAGAAACCTGAAAGCTTGATGTTCCCATTAGCTGGATACCAGATACCAAGTGTGGGAGCACCTTTTATGTATCTGAAGATCCTTTTTACAGCAATGAGATTTGATTTTCTGGGAGCTGATTGACTTCTTGCACAGACACATGTTGCAAACATGATGTCTGGTCTAGATGCAGTTAGGTACAATAAAGACCCAATCATGCTTCTATAAAGTGTTTGGTCAATCAGCTCATCTTTTTCATCAGACATGACCAACTTATTTGTTGCCATGGGTGTGCTGCATGGTTTACAATCATTCATATCAAATTTGGTTAAAAGTTCTTTAGCATATTTGCTTTGATGAATGAAAGTTCCATTTTGCAATTGCTGTACTTGGAGACCAAGAAAGCATTGCAGCTCACCCATTGCACTCATTTCAAACTCAGCTGTCATGAGTTCTCTAAACTCTTCACACATTGAGTTACATGTGCATCCAAAAATAATGTCATCCACATAAATCTGGACAATCATTAAATCCTTCCCTCTCCATTTTAAAAACAGTGTTTTATCAATGGTACCTCTTTTGAAACCATTTGAGAGTAGGAAGTTGGAAAGAGTTTCATACCAGGCTCTTGGTGCTTGTTTCAAGCCATACAAGGCTTTGTTTAGCCTGTAGACATGATCTGGATAAAATGGATCCTCAAAACCTGGAGGTTGACAAACATACACCTCTTCTTGAATTGTACCATAGAGGAAAGCACTTTTGATATCCATTTGAAACACCTTCATATTGTGGTTGACAGCAAAGGCCAGGAACAGTCTAATTGCTTCTAATCTTGCAACAGGGGCAAATGTTTCATCATAATCAATCCCCTCTTCCTGTCTGTAACCTTGAACCACAAGCCTAGCTTTATTCTTGACAACAATACCCCTTTCATCAGTTTTGTTCTTGAAGACCCACTTTGTGCCAATGGGACTAACCTCTTCTGGCAGTGGTACAAGCTCCCATACTTGTTGTCTTTTAAACTGTTGGAGCTCCTCTTGCATAGCTTCTACCCAGCTGTTGTCTTTCAGTGCCTCTTGGTACTTGACTGGCTGATGGAGTGATAGAAAACCAGCAAAAAGACAAATGTTTTGGGTTTGGCTTCTTGTGAGCACCCCTTCATTTATGTTGCCAATGATTTGATCAGGTGGATGAGATCTCAAGAAGATTAAATCTCCTTGGTATGGTATGATGGCATTTGTTGGTGAAGGCTGCAAATGTGTATCATCTGAGCAAACCACTGCTGGGGACTTTGATGATCCAGCAGTGGTTTCAAAAGGTGGTGGAATAGGAGGTAATGAGGTGGACAACTGCTGGCTTTTATCCACTGTTTGAGGACTTTTGTCAGCAGTGTTTGAGGATGTGGAAGCAGTGGTTGATGGGCTACTTTGGTCAACAATTGTTGAGGTAGCAGTGGTAGAGCTTTGACAACTGTTTTGAACAGCTGATGCTTTTCCCTTTGTGGCAGACCTTTGAGGGATGATGATTTCATACCCATAGTCTGGTGTTGTATCCTCTGATGGACCTGCACTGTTAGTCTTGACAGCAGTATTTTCAAAAGTGAATTTTTCAAGATCAAACAGATCTGCAGGATTTGCTGGGATTTTCATTGATGAAAGTTCATTGAACTTAACATTCAAAGTCTCCTCCACTGCCTTGGTCCGTGTATTAAACACTTTCTAGGCCTTGGCAGTGGTTGAGTATCCCAGATGATAACCACAATCAATTTTGGCTGCAAATTTTGAAATGGAATCTTTTAAATTCAGAATAAAGCATGGGCAGCCAAACACTTTGAAATATGAGATCAGTGGTTTAATTTTATACAGAATTTCATAGGCAGTCTTTTTGTGCCTGGGGTTTATTAAAACTCTGTTCTGAACATAGCAAGCAGTGTTTACTGCCTCTGCCCAGAAAGTTAAAGGCAAACCTGAATCTGCAAGCATGGTTCTGGCAGCCTCAATCAGAGTTCTGTTCTTCCTTTCCACTACCCCATTTTGCTCTGGTGTTCTTGGGATGCTGTACTGCCTTACAATCCCTTTCTTCACACAGAAGGCATCCAACTCCCTATTTTTGAATTCTGTGCCATTGTCACTCCTGAAGCTTTTTACTGGAAGGTCAAATTGCTTTTCAACCTGTATTACAAAGTCTTGCAAAATGCCTGCAGTTTCATCTTTTGAGTGCAAAAAGAAAGTCCATGTGAACCTAGAAAAGTCATCAACAATAACCAAACAATATCTTTTCTTTTTAAGGCTCATGACTTGAACTGGGCCAAACAAATCCATGTGTAGCATTAGCAGACACTGGGTTGTTTTGGACTCTTCAATGGACTTATAAGAACTTTTATGCTGTTTTCCTTTTAAACAGGAAATGCAATGTTCAGGACATGAAAACAATTTTTGTGGTAGGCCTCTCACCAAACCATTTTTTGAAATTTCTGTGATTGTCTTAAGATTTGTGTGTCCCAGCCTTCTATGCCAAAGTTCTGTCTCTTTGTTAGAGGCAGCTGAGAACAGACAGGCATCAGCTCTGGGACACTCTTTTGACATGTCAACAACATAAACATTGCCACTTCTTTGAGCAACAAGTTTAGTATGACCAGATTTAATTATTGCTTCAATCTTTTTGACCATTTCTGGTCCAACAATCCTACAACAGTCTTTTGTGAAGAATGACCCAAATCCCTTGTCACTCATTTGGGACACACTCAGAAGGTTGAATTTTAGATTGTCTATTAGATTGACATTTTCAAATTTTACATTTCCAGATTGCACTGTACCAGACCCCAGAACCTTCCCTTTACTATTATTTCCAAAGGATATATCACCCCCACCATGGATTTTAAAGTCTTTGAGGAGGGCTTTACATCCTGTCATGTGCCTGGAGCCTCCACTATCTACATACCAAAGACTATCAAAGCATGCAGAAGCTCCCTGCACATGAAGTAAAGAGATTAGTTCATTAAGGTCTCCAAAGCCAACAAGGCTTTGGATGGGGTCTCAACAGTGTCTGGAATGGATGCAAGATGATGGACAGTGGTTATGTCAGGGGTTTGAACTGTTTTAGGACAGTGTTTCTCTAACCACTGTTGTGGGTCCTGACCAATCATCTGCTGGTAACCAAAAGGATGCCTGTTCACTTTGGGTTTAGAGGGCCTTTTGTAGGCCTCATAAACGTGTGGAGTCCTTTGGTAAGACTGTTTTTCTCTGCCCTTTTTGAACTGATTGGCAGGGGGTGCATCAGTAACCTGAACATCTCTTTTGACAGATGTTTGGTTCAGCTGTTTTGTGACAGCTGTTTGTACTGGCACAAACAGTGGTTGTTTCTTGGTGAATTTGACAGATGATGAGGATGATGGTGGACTCAAGGATGTTTTAGCCATGTACTCATTCTTTTTCACATCAAAGTTTTTGAGGTACACACATGCTTGAGTTTTGTGGTTTGTTTTCCCACAAACAATGCAGCTTTCTGCTGAAACAATGACACTTGTTTTGTTTAGATCATAAGCTTTTAAGTGGAAACAGTCTTTTGTTAGATGATTCCTTTTCTCACAGAATTCACAAAACAAGTTATCAATTTTTTCTTTCTTCTTTCTCTTTTCAGATTCCTTTGCAGCAGAGGTTTTAACCACTGCTGGGATATCTTTGAGAGGTATGACTTTAGCTTTTGGAGCTTTAGCACCATCAATTGATGTAAAGTCCATTGGCTTGAAATTTTCAAGAATATCACACTCATCAGACCATTTTGGTTTAAACTGATGATCTTCAAGCTCTTTGAAAATGGAGGAGCCCATTGGTCTGTTAAGTGTGATTTTGTTACCAAGTTTGTCAGTGATTTTCACTTCTTGGCCATTCTTGTTTGTGGGGATAAGCTCAGTAGCTTCATCAGTGGTTTGAACAGAGTTTTCAAAAGCAGTGTTTTCATCATCATATTTTCTATACCCAACCCCAAACTTCACATTGCTTTTTCTCTGTTTTTCAAGCATAACCTCATATCCTTTGCAGGATTCCACCCATCTTTCACAAGTAATCTGGGCAGACTCCAACTCCTTTTTGCAAACTTGGTATTTTTCTACCATAGTTTGAAGTTGGGTTTTGGTTATACTTTGCTCTTCTTTTAAACAGCTGATTTCTTTTTCTTTTTCAGTCAATTTGTTTTTAAGTTCTTTTAAAGAGCTTTCAAATTTGACCTCATCAGTTAAGATTTTATCCCGAAGGTTTTCATTCACCTCTTTGATGTTAGCAAAAGCAATTATGCAATTATCTGAACACAGTTTTTCAAGAACTTGAGGAGATACCTTGGCAGCTGCCATCATTGCACAATCACATTGATGATCTTTATCATCATCAGCTCTTACCTTCTTTTCACCAACCTTTTCTTCTTTCTTTTCTTCTTTGTCCTCTATGGACCATGGATCTATCATTGGTTCAATCAGAGTACCTGAACTTTCTTCCAACAGTACTTCATCAGCCACAGCAGTAATCACTGCTTCAATCACCTCTTCCACTGTTTCAGAGTACTGCTGTTCCTCCTCAGCTTCAACCCCCTCCTGTATTGACTCTAGTGCCATCAAACAAAACTCATCATGTGAAGAATCATTAGAAGCATAGAGTGCAAAATTTTCATCACAAAGATCATCAGGCATACTGCTCCAGTCAACAAACCCTTGAGTGAAAAAGCTTTGTTGATCTGGTTGTGTTGCTGCTGGAGCAGTAGTTTGAGGTGCAACAGGTTGCACTTGTACCTGTGGAACAGGGGTTTGAACATATTGGATTTGTGGAACAGTAGTTTGGACATAATGTACTGGCACAGGGGCAGCAGCATAGTGAGCAGTGTTCACTTGTGCTGCTGGGGCATATTGGGCATAATGCACAGTGTTTTGGTTTTGAGGTCTCGGATTTGAGCTAGGATGAGTAATTATGGGACCAGTATTTTGACTCCTACATTCCCTAGCAAAATGTCCCAACCTGTTACACTTGTAGCACTTGATTTTCGATTTATCCAACCCAACCCTTAGATTCCCATGCAAACCTGGGAATTTTCTCCCTGTTCTTTTGTAGAACTTGCTAGTTCTAACACTTAGCAAAGCCAGTTGGTGCAGGATGTCCATTTCCTCTAAATCAGTGGGATCAAAATGTTGCAAATCATTTAGTTCAAAGCTTAAATTATCTGACATCTGGTTTTCGTTTGCAGTGAATGCATAACTTGCAGAGTGAGGATCAGGGTTGTTAAAATTAGCTCCAGCAGTTATGTCAATGAAATGGTCATAACCCTGGTCCTTACCACTGCTCCCAGATTCTTCTTGACCCAAAAGAGCAGTATTACCGAATGTATAATCATCAACGGCTTTTCCTGACTCTTGTAACTTCCTTTTCTGGTTCAACTCCCTTTCGTAGGTCAGGAGTCGACCATGGAGTTGGGTCAAGGTCAGATCCTTGAACTCAGGTGAATTTCTGGTGACAAAGGCTATAGTGTCCCATTTTTCGGGCAGTGACCTGAGGAACCTGCTGTTTTGAGTTGAGTTTGTAAAAGTGGTATTAACAAGCCTCAGTTCACTGATGAGACAACTAAACCGCTCAAATTGTTGAGTCAGTGATTCACCTCTAACATGACAAAACGTTTCGTACTGTTGGTTCAGGATTTCCCTATTGTTTTCTATGACTTCTTCAGTACCTCCAAACTGTTCCTTAAGTGCGTCCCACAATTCTTTGGCACTGTTACAATGTAACAGTCCAGCATATATTTCATTGGGCAGCGCTGATGCTATGATGCTAAACGCTTTAGCATCTAGTTCGATCATTTGAAAATCAGTTTCGGTGTAATTTTCAACTGGTTTTGGAACGAACTTTTTAGCATCTTCAGCGCTTGGCACTGAAGGAACATGAGGACCAAAGGTGACAGACCTCCAACAACCTGTGCTTTGTTGAGCGAGGATGTGACCCATCCTCCTCTGCCAGATGTTGTACTCATTTCTTTTTAGCATAGGTGGTTTAAAAAGTGAGCCGATGTTGTTTTTATCATCCTGAGATTGTGACGTCATTCTTGTTGTTTTACAGACACTGAGAAATCAACTTTAATGGTGATTTATCCTTGCTCTGTTTTTCAACGGACGAACAAACGATCAGTATCAACTGTTATGAGCTGAACTATTTACGTCAAAATGATTGTTAAATCAAATTTGACTGTCCAAGCTCTGATACCAATTGTTGGATCTGAGTTTCTTTTTTATTGTATTTTACGTTTGTAATTAAGATGGAAATGAAAGAGTTGTGCAGCGGAAATAAGATGAAAGCAAACTTTGCATACAATCAAACGAGAGTAATACTTTTATCAAACATCTTTTCACAAAGAACCGAATGATTGAATTTGTTTCAACAACGATTACAATGATTGATGTAAGAATGCAAACTCCCCCTCAGCCAGAGCTCAGTAGTTTGTTCGTGCAAAGAAGACGGTTGATCAAAAGAGCTAATAGAACAGTACAAAGTACTGAACTATTTATAGGCACTTGCAAACCACTGAGCATCTTAGCTGACGTCACCATGAAAGTGACCTCTAACCTCCTAACAAACTCTAACTACTGATCTATAAACACTGATGTACTAAACTACTGCTATTACATTACATTACATAAAAGACACATAAACTGCTGCTGCATCCTTCCACTGCTGTGAACCCAACAGTGCTTGTCCGGATCAGCAGTACTTGACCCAAGGCAGTAGATAGAGTCAACAGAGCTTTGGTCTTCCATCAGTCTTTGACTTTGGCCAGTAGATATAAAGCAGCAGTTGTAGGTCAGTACTTAGTATGATCAGCAGATAGGAGGTCAGCAGATATGAAACCACTTTCAAGGGGAGAGATTTGCATGAACCAACTGTAAACGTCTGCTTATTCTGGATCCACTGCTTTGATCCAGTTTTGGCTTTACATTATCTGTTCCTCTGATAGGGTTCAATCCCAACAACATCCTTCCCAAACGAATGACTATCCGGCCGAATGGTCATCCGTTCGGACGGTCATCCGACCGGATCACTGTTCATTACTTAAACTCTCCGACGCACTGTTTAATGCACTGTTCAATGCTTACACTATCGTTCTCTGATCAGGCTAACTCTCTCGAGCTCCCTTCAATCCAAGAAAGTGTTTATTTACTAAACACGATCTGTGAGTATACTCGATCCCTTTTTGCTTAATGCACTTTTGGGTGTTACATACGTTACTTATATCAAAACACAATCGACACACAATGCAAACACTTTTTATAGGCTAACCGCTCTCGCATTTTATACGTGTTATTCGATGAATGCTTTTATGTTATCTTTACACGGTGATTGTTGCCTGACACCTTAGCAACGATAGTACTATAGTTTGGACTTAGCACCTGTCGTGGACAGGGGTTGTTAAGGGCTTTTCTTCACGTGTCACAGTGGTGATATGTTTTGCGCATTCTACAACTCGCAGTCACGTCTGTTCATATTTCATTGTCGATAACTTACCTGCTTCACATTTCTACGTGTTACATGCTGGTTATGCGTAAATCGCTTTCACTACTAATATTCTATTAAACTTGTATGCTCACCTTTACACTATCTGTATTGACTTTATTTTAACATATGTGACAGGTGTTTAGGATGCTTATGCTATGCTTGCCGTTATGGAATCAAGTTAGGAGGTCTAGAAACGTCACAATTAATTCTGAGTTCTCAGGACAATTTATTTGTCTTTGAGATACTATGTCTGTAATAACTATTTTGCTTGATATGTTATGATATGGGACGTAACGTTAAAATATTTGGTAATATTAGTTGTTATGGATTTCTCTTGGACAATCTGTTTCGCTTAGTGCCGCGCCCTGATGTTTCCGCCATCGGTTGGGGTGTGACAGATTGGTATCAGAGCCATAACTATAGGGAATTAGGCAAGACTCGACCTAGTCCGGGTCGATGTCTTAGAATCGACCTAGTCTATAGTCTAAGTACCAACAGACTGCCTCGTGCTAACCAGGTAGGGGTTTTGCGCGAGCTTACTCCTTATACTCTCGTTTGCACTCACTAAACTCACAACCTTGCGCGAACATCACATACTACTGCTTCGTGCAACTATCACTCAGCCTTTCCTAAGGCTAACGACACGCACGATTTTCGAAAAACAAACGAGTAATTGAGTCGAGATTAGGTGTGAAAACCGCAAATTCTCGACTAGATCACTCACCCAACGCGCATTTTTATTATAGACACGAGAATTTGCGTTGAGTCAGGTGTGAAAACCATACCTCGACGTGATTCTCCCTAACTATCTCCTGATCTTCTCACACAAACAGGATAAAGTGGTTAAGTTAGGGGTGAAACCTGCATCTTAATGACTTATTCCGCTTTATATTTCGGTTTTTACAAAACTCCCACCGAAGTTTCGATGGGTTCCAATGACTTGAGCCACATAATGGCCGAAAGGATGTGTAACACCCGTCTCAATTAATCAAGATTTTAATAATAAAATACACATTTTAATGCTAAAATGTGACTTTACAAAAACTTGTCATACCTACATTCCGATATGTTTACAACATTTCAAAAACATATTTGTAAGTGTTTACATAATTCACTAATAACAAAACAAATCAAGATTTGACGCGGAAGTTTCATTTAACGTGTGTTCGGTTCTTGCTCGTCGCTTGATCTTCATCCGGGACTCTCCACATTCACCTATGATCAAAACCAACTTAGAAGTCAGTTTTGATAGTTAAATAACAAGTACAACAAGGTAATTGGGTCAAATAATCAAAATAAACAAAATAAACAAAAATTTCAAAATTTTACTCCGTCGCCGCGCGCCACGGTAAACACCTTTGGCCGTGGCGCGACGCCACGGCCCCAATTTGATAGAATGTTGTTTTTTGTTGCTGCATATTTTCCCAGCTAAGTTTTAACCAAAACCCAACTTCAAAATGGCATAACTTTTGATCTAGACCTCCGTTTTATGCGATTCTTTTTCCTACGCGTTCGTAATTTAATTCTCCATCTCATGGAGTAAAAATCCGACATCTGAATTTACAAAATTTTAGATTTCAAGCTCTTGGCTTGAAATTCAAGTTTAACACATTTGACCCGTTCATGATTTTATCAATCATACTTGTTTATTACCTTTAAAATACCATGGACATCATGTTATATTCACTTACCAATATTTAAGGTTCAAATTACGGGTTTCTTATGAAATCTTAACCCGTCTTGCATATCTACTCACTTTGACCCATTTAAAGCGATTTTCATGCATTTAAGCATCAAACTCGCATTTCTCTTTCTACACTTCATATTTCCATTTTTAAATAGCCTCTTATATTCCACCACAACTATTTTGTGGTGGATTTAACATAATGGACCGTTATCCTTAATTTTACCCTTTGGATAGTCATTCTACGTAATTGACCCGTTCTTAGGCATTTGACCCTCAAGGTTTATACTTACAACTCTTACATAAATCTAAGAGTCACATAATCATATTACTAGTATCTAAACGACCTCTAAGGGTCGTTTTCCTGATTTACTTATCAAGGGCGCTTTGGTCATTTTTAGTCCCTCATTTACGACGAAGGACTCTCACTAATTATTTGACCAAAATTGCATGTTTAACTAACAACTTATTTATGCGTACCTGGCCCGGGTCATAATATCGACCCATTACGACCCTTTCACTATTAATCACTAGCTAATAGTAACGCGAGCCTTATGTTAATTCCTGTGAATCACAAAACTCAACAAGCGATTGTCAAATGGTGTTAACAACACCATTTGATCCATTTAGTCTAATTGACCATTCGTCCATATGAGATGGCATTTAATTACCATTTCATCCCTTTAAACCTACCCCGGTTTTCTCTTTGAACTCTTTTACTTAAAAGTCGTTTCTTATTTGTTTGTCATTACATGACTTAATTCACCATTTTTACCATAATCTATGATTTCTTACCATTTTCCCTTGTTCCGACTTTCATTAGATCTTATTGGAACATCATATACCAACCACATAATAGCATTCATATACACTACTTACAATTAAGTATTTTGTAAATAATGTAAAGGGGCGTAAGCTTTACTTACCTTGCATCCATGACACACTTTTCTTTCCGTACTTGCTCCGTTTGACCCGCTTCATCCACAAGCTTTCACCTAGCTTGTTAGGCGTCAAACTATCATCATAATTCGTAAGACGGTTAGATTAGTCATTATAACATACTACTATTTCATCTTACGAATTTTATGTCGAAACTACTATTCGACCTCATCATTGATTAAATTAACTTATCAAAAGTTAACTACTTTCAATCACATGGTTTACACAATTGAGTCTAAATCAACATGATGTTTAGAACCCTTATCACTTCATATTACGCATAATTGCCATATCATTCAAATACGCTTTTTCACTTTAAATTTCAACGCTTTAGTTCTCATTTAGGCATTTTAACAAACACCTAATGTGCATAATTTTTACATATTTACGAACTAGTTCATAGCTAGTTACTTTTACCAAGAATTACATCAAAATCAAACCTCTATGTCTAGTGTTCATGAACTACATCTAGAACTTATATCACAACATCAATATTCATCAATTTAACACTCTAATCCGAGTGTTCATCATATTATCATGAAACCCACTTAGCACATAATAGGGTAATTATCAAATCCCTAGTTTTGACACTAATTCATCAAGTTTTCAACTAGGGTTTGTTTCTAAACGAAGATTTCATCACAATAACACTCATAGATTCAACATTCATTCCAGAATTTCGATTATGATTGTTCATCATAATCTCAAAGTATCACCAAATCATAAAATTCAACATACCTTGTGATCCCCACGACTAGGTGATCATTTATATGTGTTCATGCATTGATTTGAGGCTTGAATTGGGCTTCAATTTGTTGATTTTGTTGGATTTAGGCTTAGAGCTCTTGGAGCTCATCTCCTGGTCGCATACGTACACACACATGTGTGTGTGTCTTTTGTTTTGTTTTAATAAATAAACTTTTCCAATTATCTAACTTTGGTCCCTCATGTTTGGTTAATTATTAAGTAGGTTACAACCTACTTATTTCCAATCCTTATTCCCTCTTTTTAACCGGGTCAAACATCCATAGTTAATTTAGTGGGTTCGGGGAAGTTTATGACTAGGTTTATTTTAAGTCCCGTTGACTCGGGCCTTTTATCCATTTTAATTCCTTGAAATCTCTTATTCACTTTTTATTTAATATTAGGATTATTTATTTAAATCCTAATATTTACCGGGTTACTTTTACCGCTAACGGTATTTTACCCGTCTTTTAGTATTAGCGGGGTTTGATTACCAAACCTGTTTTCAGGGTGTTACAGGATGCGTGCCGTTCGTCCGGATTGAGGCGAGAGCACAATCTATTAGGCCAACGCGTGTACTCGAAGTCCTTGAAAATAATCGAATCACTTTGGGTAGTCAAAGTCTAGCACACCCGAGACATTCCGATTTTCGCTGATTTTGCACTTTATCGCTTTTATGTGTTCCGATTCTGAGGATCGCCACCGTTGACTCTGTAAATCCTTGGTTTTATGAGTTTTATGTGTGTTTTTAAATGATTATGTGTTTTGATTTTGGAGGCTTATTCTCTTTTCGCTCCTCGCTTTTATTAAACGCGCACAACACGCACAGTTATTGACATCTCAAAACGTTAACAAATCGTAGTCACACTACAAGCTAATCGCATCGCTAATCGTTGTATACGCTACTCGCTATATACGCTACTCGCTATCGCTACTCGCTATCGCTACTCGCATTCGCAACTCTCGATCGCTTTTCACAACTTTAAAGGATAAGGGAACACGATTGCATTATGTAGGTGAATACGTGCAAAATACGTGCTTATGTGTTTATGTGCCTTTGCGCTTACGTGCTTATTTGCTTATGTGGTTAAGTGATTGATGTTGTCCTGAGCTTTATAGTATGATGGTTAAACACTACGTGGTTAGATTAAGTGTATCGTCTAAATCCTATGATGAAGTCTGTTGCAGACAATGTCGTCCTTTGGATCTCATACTTCTCGCTCTGCTCGCCGCAATCACGCTGACAAACGCATCGCCTCGCTAGTCGCCAAGCAGATGGCAAAGGTCATTCCGCAAATCGTCAGCGAGATTAATGAAATCGCTAGCAAGTCCTCTGAGGAATCTAAGACTGACTCACCGAAAGCTACTTTTAGCTTCAAACAGTTTAAAGCTTGTGGACCCAAGGACTTCACTAGGGAAGATGGGCCGAGCGCTATGTTTCAATGGTTCGACTCGATTGAAGTCACTCTTCGACAAAACGGATGTCCAGACAACCTCCGCACTATTAACGCAACTGGTGTCTTCCAGTCTAGGGCACTGGAATGGTGGACAGCGGAGCGAAACAGGCGTGGGAATGACGCAGCCTACGGACTTTCGTGGGAGGAATTGAAGGAAATCATGATGAAAGAATTCTGCCCTCCGCATGAACTCCAGAAGCTGAAAGACGAGTTCTGGCACATCAAGCAAGAGGGTGGCGACAACGTTGGTCTTACTGCGCACTTCAAACAGCTTAGCATCATCTGCACTGGCCAAGTCACAACTCCTGACATCACAATCAAGAAGTATATCCGCGCTTTACCTGATTGTGTTGCCGATTTTGTCCAGGCGGCCAAGACTACTACCATTGAGGAGACCTTCCTACTCGCTGCCGAGATTAATGACAAGCGAGTTCGGGCTGGTTACTTCAAGAACACCACCACCAAAAGTCTTCACCAAGTTACCGCTTCTCCCACCACATCTGAAACCGCTACACCAAAAGGGTCGAAATCTTCACGCCGAAAACGCAAGAACAACAACAAAAACAAGAACTGTGCTGTCACAACCGTTCCTCTCACCGCTGCTCCTGTCCCACCCCAAAACCAACACCGCCAAGTAGTTGCACCCGTGACCAATGCACCTCCTGCGAAACGTGCATACACTGGTCCACATCCGTTATGCCGTACTTGTACTTACCATCATCCTGTTGGGATCGCATGTCAATTTTGTGTTCACTGCAACCTTTATGGCCACTTTACTACTAACTTCCGTACTGGTCCTCGCCAAGTTCAAGCTCCCACACTGCCAGCTCCTCTTCCCGCTCCTTAGGGACAACAAGCAGCTCTTGCCCCCGCTGCTCACGCAAGAGCCTGCTATGCGTGTGGTGATCCCAACCACTTCGCGAATGTCTGCCCGAACAGAGTGGTGAAGCAAGAGCCACAGTAGCAACCAGCGCAGCAACAACATCAACAGCAGCAGCCAGCTCAGCAAGCAGCCCGTGGGCGAGTTTTCAACATCAACGCTCGTCAGGCTTAAGCAGACAACAACGTGGTTAATGGTACGTTTCTTGTAAATGGTATTTATGCTTCGTGTTTGTTTGATACTTGAGCCAATAACTGTTTTGTATAGTCGAATTCGAAAGGCTCCTAAACTGTAAATGCGTTAACCTCCCATCAACGTTCGACGTAGAAGTTGCCACTAGATGACGTCACTGTTCATTCCGTTCTACGTGATTGTACTCTTGAGCTCAACAATCATGTTTTCCCGATCAATCTTATCCCGATGCAGCTCGGTAGTTTTGACGTCATAGTAGGCATGGATTTTCTTCGTGAAAATCATGCTGAAATTGTTTGTTTTGATAAAATGATTCGTTTTTCTCTCGCAAATGGTGATCAACTCTGTGTCTACGGTGAAGTTCCTTCGAAGAATTTGAAACTCTTGTCGTATATTCAAGCAAGCAAGTATCTCCGAAAGGAATACAAAGCTTTCTTGGCAAATCATTATCCCATGAATCTGGCAGGATTTGATATTGTATTAGGAATGGATTGGTTAATAGCCAATAAAGCCAGTATTTTATGTGATCAAAAGTTAATTCAAGTAAATTCACCAAAGGGTGAAAAGATCACAATTAAAGGTGATAAACCATATAGATCCACAAAATTCATCTATGTGATGAAAACTGCAAGAAAAGGATCTATAGTGTATTTGATTTCCATAATCACTAACACTAAAGGAAAAGAACTAAAAGACATTCCAGTAGTGTCTCAGTTTTCAGATGTATTTCCAGAAGAATTACCAAGACTACCGCCAGACAGAGAAGTCGAATTCAGAATCCATCTGCTACCCGGAACAACACCAATTGCCAAAGCACCTTACCATTTGGCACCCGCAGAAATACAGGAACTAAAGAAACAATTAGATGAATTATTAGAGAAGGGATTCATACAGCCAAGCTCATCGCCTTGGGGAGCCCCGATTGTTGGTGCACAAATGTCTGTTAACTTCGTCTTTATCGAGTCTTATGTCTAGATAGGATAAACCAGTGCTCAGCAGGTTATAAACTAGGATTTATGTGTGTTTGTGTGTAATTTCGCTTGAAAGAGCCATTGCTAGTTTCAAACGAAATTAACATTTGTGATTTCGTTTGAAATGGCCATGCCACTTTTAAGCGGAATTACCAACTCTATATATAGCTGAGTTGTGGTTTCATTTGTAACTTTTCCGATTCAGAGCCGAGGTGCTGCCAGTTTGTCAAACGATCTATAAAAGCTTTGGAATCAATAAAAAGAAGATAATTAGGAAATATCAAGTTGTTACACGTCTATTTCTCTGATTCCGCCTTTGAAATAGATGGTAAACTCTTCTGGTTGACTCGTTAGGGTCACACGACGATCCAACAAGTGGTATCAGAGCTCAAGAAGAAGAGTTTATACCAATTCAGCTTGTTTTCATCACTTCTACACCTTCTTTTCAAAATTAAACGAGATTTAATGGACAAAATGGTTTAATTTTCTCACATTACACGCGAAACATCATTTTATTGAATCCTTGAAAGAATTGGACCAAAATTCGATCAAAATCTGGGTCAATTTGACAAATTGGTGGCCGACAGGATGATGTCATCCTAATTCCGCTCGAAATCGTCATTGTCATTTCACACGGAATCACTAATTCCGTTTGAAAGTGCTGCTTATTTCACACGGAATAACTAATTTCGTTTGAAATTGTTGTCTGATTTCACACGAAATCAGATTCCGTTTGAGAGTTCAAACGAAATTAGCTATTTCGCTTCAAAGTGACTTGATTCCGTTTGAATCAAGCTAATTTCACACGAAATTAAATTCCGTTTGGTGATTTCGTTTGTAAACCCTATTCCGTGTGAAAAGGCTTATTTCGCTTGAAAGCTTATTCCGTTTGAAGTGATTTCGTTTGAAATTGTGTTTGACAAAAACCAAAAATTTTCTAAGTGTTTGTTGATTGTTTCAGGTATTTGAAAGATGGATGATTTTATGAATCCGTTTAGTGACGTGTTTGCATTTACCAGTGGTTCGGGTGATGGCACATTAAATAACACGAATGAAACTACACCAACACCGAGTGCAAAGGAAATTCTTTCTGATGCTATGAGTGTAGACAGTGCATATGGAACATACAATAAGCCTCCCAAGTTGATGGTAATTGAAGATTACAATAGGTGGGCTACAAGATTTGAAGAATGGCTTAAAGCGTTTGCATATCCCAGTTGGAAAAGCTTAAAGAATGGTTTTGATTTGGGGAGAACGGATTATGAAAATTTAGAAGAAAATCAAATAGAAAGATATGTTGCTGAACAAAAGTGCATTGCTTTGCTTCATTAGTTTGTGAGAGACGACATCATTTCATTGATTGAGTACAAAGATTCGAAAGATCTATGGGAGAAACTAAGAGTGAAATGTGTGGGTAGTGCCGAGATAGTTAAGAACAAAAAGAAGTTGTTACGAAAGGAATTTGATTTGTTTGGATGTTTGAAAAACGAATCGGTGTCTAAAATGATTGAAAGATTTGGGCATTTGAAGATGGAACTTGCAAGACACGGAATCATATACACTCGAGATGAGTTGGTTGACAAATTATTTGATTCACTACCAAATGAACAAGACTGGCAATACTTTGCCTTGATACTGAAAAACACAATCAAGTCAGAAGATTTGACAATGGATTTGCTTATCGAAAGACTGGAAAGCCATGAATTGGAGATCAAAAAATCCAATAAAGTCAACAACACATCATACCAGCAGAATGTGGAGCTGTATTACAGAGGAAGTATGATCCCGAAATCTGCATCACCAAAAACAGCATTTTCTGTAGAAAGTTCAAATACAGTGAATCAAGAAACTCCTAGCAACATTGCTGTGGATTTAAAGAATGGTCAGAATTTTAGTGAAGAATCTGCCAAACAATAGATGGTGTTTTTAGCGTCTGTGTTAGAATCGTACGAAAGCCTCGTTGCAGGAAAGATAGGAAACACCAACCTAACAAAAGAAGACTACGATCAGATCGACCCTGAGGAGATGGAGTTGATCGATATAAGGTGGTGTATAGCGAGTGCAGTGAGAAGAGCGCAGCGATTCATGGAGATTACCGGAAGACAGTCTATTGGTGGACCTACTACCAAGTTAGGCTTTGACAAGTCAAAAGTCACGTGCTTTAAATGTAAACAAAAAGGTCATTTTAAGCGTGAGTGCCGAAATGCTTACACTGATGATACTGCAAATCCTTTTCAAGAGGATTATTAAAAAAGAGCAATTTATCATCAAAATAAAGCAGAACCTCCCAGGATGAAGCATATAGAGGAAGCACCTAAAGAAAAATCCAAGGCACTTGCTGTTTTTCATGATGATGAAGGTTATGATTGGAGTGATATTTTGCCAGAGGAAGATGCAGTTGGATATGCCTTTACAGCAGCAAAGATTGTTCCTTTTAAAGATAACAGATCTGAAGAAGTGAAGTACGTCAACAGGAAGGCAACAGCTCAATTCATGAAAGGCAAAATCTATCGTACTTGGATGGAAGCAAAGAAAGCAAATCGATGGGATCCTGATAGAGAATGTTATCTTGATCCTAATGGAAACATAGCTGTTGATCCAGATATTGTAGATGTTGAAATTCTCACCAAACAACTTGCTGAAGAAGAAGAAGCCAGGCAAAGAATGTGGTGGGGAGGAGGAGAAGCTGATGAGAAAGAGAAAGAGAAAGAGCCACAGCCAAAGAAAGTTGATGACAGGATTATTGATACATCACAAGAGTTCACTGCTGAAAATTTGAAAAAGATGGCTGACAAAGTGCTTGCAGCAAAAGAACTAGAGGTAGTTTCTGGTTCTGGAATTGAGTCCAAAAACAAGGTCAGTTCAAATGATACACATGAGTCAGGTAAGAAAGTCAAAACTTAGAACGACTGCAAAAATTGCATGAAAGAGTGCAAAGTTTGTAGTACAATTGCTTACCTCAGCGGTAAGAAGGTTGAAGAACTGACTGGAAGAGTCAGAAATGTTGAAGATCAGATTTTAAACCGTGAAAAAATGTTGAAAGCTTCGAACGACAGATTAAAAGAATTAACTGAGAAAATCGAAAATGATAAAAATGACATAGAAAGAATTAGGAAAGAAAACGAAAAGTTGATTCTTGAAAATCGTCAAATTTCAGAAAATTTTGAGAAGCTAAAACGAACGGTAAAAGATTCTGATGAAAGAAATGGTAAAACAACCAAAGAAAATCTTCAACTGACTGGAGTTCTTAGAGTGAAAGAAGAGTTAATCAACCAGCAACTGGATGAAATTGCTAAGTTGAAGCTTCAGTTTCAAGAAGCTAAAATTGAAAATGAACGCATCCAGTTGAAACTGAACAGTTACAACTCCGCAAGTTTTGTTCTTCAACATATCGTTCCTAAACCAATTGGAAAGAACAAAGCAGGCGAAGATGTATATTTTGATGGAACTGGGGTTGGGTTTCATCAGGTTCCACCACCAGTTTTAAATAATTTTTCAAAGAAAAAATCAGGGTTGGTTAATGATGAAGAAGAAAATGAAGTTAAACTTCCAGACACGATTGATGTCACATTTACCACATCATCTGATGAAGATAGTGTCCAATCTGAAATTGTTAAAAGCATGGCTGAAAATGTTTTGAAAACTGAAAGTGACACTACTGAGGATGATGAATGCTTTTCGGATAAATACATTCAAAAATCAAAATCCAAAAACAACTTAAGTGAAGAACCTAATCTTGTGATGTACAAGATGGCGGGATCTGATAAGTTGTATTCGGATCGTGATTTTCCTTTAGAGAATGTGAATGTTGGTAAATTGAGAAATGTGTTCAAGTTGATTGAGATTGATTTGTCTGAGATCGAAGGTTTGAAATGTTCAAAACGACAATTAAATTTTGAAAAAGATAAAGCTTACTACAAAAAACCTGTTGTTCCGCCACGTTTTTCTAACAACTATCAAAACAGATGGTCGGGTGGCTATAAGGGTGGTAAGAATAATCAAAGGAAGAATTTTCAAAACAAGAAGTTTGTTGAGAAAAAGGTGTTTGTAAAAAGCTCGAGTTCTCATTCCGAGCAGGAATCTGAAATTTTTTCAAAAACTAATGAAGAGTTTTTTGAGGAAAAGGTCTCACAGCCTCAGACCGAAGGCACAAGTCGGGTAGTTGATACTCGAACATGCTTTAAGTGCAACTAAGTTGGACACATTGCACGAAAGTGCACTAACTTAAAGCCTAAGTCTGAATTTGCTGAGAGTCAGAAAAAGAAAGCTGATGCAAAAGGAAAAGCTCCGATGATTGTTGAGAAGAAAGTTTTGAAAAATGAAAAAACCAAAATCAAAACTGAACCCGTAAAGAATGTGGTAACTAAAATTGACAAATTTTACAAACGGGTTGTTTCGCCTCAACAAGCATGGAAGCCAAAATTAGTTGAAAAGAAAACAAGTTCTTCAAATCCAAAGGTTTCTGAGACAGAAAAACACTCGTCTACTACCGCTCCGGTAAAGATGAATGTTCCTTTGGATCACTATGAGAAACTGGAGAAACAAAAGTCTACTACTTCTGAAAAGAAGTATGTACAAAAGAAAGACCAATCATCTGGTCAACCTTCTCAAAATGATTTCTTTTTATACAAAAAGGTTGAGATTGGGTTTGAGGAGAGCTTAAAGATGAATGACAAGAATTTTCCGCCACTTTACACTACTAAATCTCACATCAATGTCAAGTTACCTGAGTCGAAAGAGGCTTGGGTAGCATCAACTTCTAACTAAATGTTTGTGATATGTGCAGGAGCTTCCAAGATCCGTTTCACGTTGGATTATGGATAGTGGAGCTTCTCGGCACATGACAGGGAAGAAAACTCTACTGTACGATGTTCGTGGGTTTAATGGAGGATATGTGGGATTTGCAGGCAATCAAGGTGGTAGAATAGTCGGTAAAGGAACTTTATCGAATGGAATTGTCACGTTTGAAAGAGTAAACTACATCGCCGAGCTTGAAAACAATCTTCTAAGCATATCTCAGATTTGTGATCGTATGTATACAACGCACTTTACAGATAAAGATTGTTTGATCTTGAAACCAGGATTTGTTGTTCCCGAAGAGTGGGTTATCATGAGAGCGCCCAGAGTCAATGATCTGTATGTGTTGGACATGAGTGTAGCAACTACTACCACGGGTCAGGCTCATTGTTTTATGTCAAGAGCAACGGAAAAAGAATCACAGTTATGGCATCGAAAGATGGGTCATATTCACTTGCGAAAAATGAATCACCTGGTGCATAATGACTTAGTAATTGGTGTTCATGTGAAAGGTTTTCATGTTGAGGGGGAGTGCATTAGCTGTGTCAAAGGCAAGCAAAAGAAGAAATCTCACCCTGGGAAGAAGGAAAACTCAATCTCGAGACCTTTAGAGAGACTCCATATGGATCTGTTTGGTCCAGTGAACCTAAAAAGCATAACTGGGGATCTCTATTGTCTAGTAGTTACAGACGATTACTCAAGATTTTCATGGGTATTATTTTTGAAGTCAAAAGATGAGACGTTTGATCGTTTGATGACGCTTTTCAAGAAGATGGAAAACTTGTACCAAACCCGCATCAGAAGATTACGTAGTGACAATGTTACTGAGTTCAAGAATTTCAAAATGGAAGAATATTGTGATGAAAGAGGTATATTGCGTGAATTTAGCGCGCCTTACACTCCGCAGCAAAATGGAGTAGCTGAAAGAAATAACAGGACGCTAATTGAAACGGCCAGGACGATGCTTGCTGATTCTAAACTACCTGTCAACTTTTGGGCAGAAGTGAAGGATCGTGTACGGACCCGAAACGAGTCGATCAAAGGTGTTCTACACAATATGAAAGGCGGAAACAGACATATTATGTGTGATTCAGCAAGATATTCACTTTAACTGTTGTTCTGATTAACTTGACAAAGTTTTACAGCAAAACAACACTTCGGCAGCACTTCGGTAGCACTTCGGCTCCGGAAACACACATACATGACCCCCTCAAACGAAATCAGACAACATCTATATATAGGCCACCTAATTCCGCTTGAACATGACTCAAGCGGAATAACAGTTCATACGGAATTAGCCATTTCAAACGGAATTGCAATTTCAAGCGAAATTAGCAAGCTAATTTCGTGTGAAATTACTGATCCATTTCAAACGGAATTACATCTTGTAATTTCGTTTGAACTTGCCTGTTGACCTATTTTAGACAGATTTCTCGTATTACTTGCCCTGATCTATCTATATACACACAAGACTCGATACAAGACGAAGTCGACAGACTCATGCACCAACAGACTCCCCCTCGAATGTTGACGAGTCTTAAGTGTCGAGTCTTCAACGTCTTCAGTCTTTATCAGTCTGATTGCTCTCTGAAGTATTTGACAGTGTAAAACTTCTTCAATCTTCTCTTTTCTTTTCATCAGCACCAACATACTCCCCTCGAACAAATAATCTTTCCTCGGATGTTGATCGCAATCTGTCTTTCACAGGATCAGGATCGTGTCCTGGCTCTATACTGAGACTCAGAATCCAGGCTATCCTGCACATCCTCTACCTCACAATAAATTTCACAAATTTAACATTTGACAATTTTATAAATCCAGACTTTCTTTCAAATTTAACCAGAATGATTTAACACTATAAAAACTTCTGATGACCACTCGCAGATTAAAAAAAAATTCATTTAAACACAAACTCCCCCTCACGAAATGTTCATCATGTTTAGCCCTCGGAATTTTGAAAATCAGCTTTTCAACATCAGTTGTCAAAAATCTTTTTGAATTTTTCAAAATTTAATGAAATGCAGTAAAAAAATATTTACAGACAATATTTTTGTGAGTTTGTGTAAGAGGATCATATCAGTTTTTGACAAGTCACAAGTACCGTTGAGCTTAGTTACACATTAAGAATTAAACAGTTCACTTAGATTGCCGATATACTGATCCACTTAAATTTTCACACAAATTTCAACTGGTTCAGGATATGAATTAGGTGTATTAAGAACTTAAACTTATTCATGTGTCCCACCTCTTGAATATACTCCCGTATCCAGATCCCAATATTCAGTCTTACAGGTGAGTATACTACAGATGATATCTATAAGGGATTAGATGCGAAGGACCGTGAGAGCTCAGGTCAGAACTTCCGTTCAGCAGAGAGATGACGGCTTCGACTTTTGGTGGGTCTCCTTTAGAGGATCTTTTTTACAACAGCACATGATTAGCATTTTTTCAATGTTTCATCATTTTTTTATGCTGAGGGCAGGCTTTTATTTCAAGCAAGCGTAAAGTATTCTCCGGGGACTAGGCCATTGCTTCCGCAAAATCAGAAGTCCCGGGATAATACCCCAGATATCACTGAGCATAAAGACCTAGTATCTCAGAAAGATGGACCTTTCAAACAAGATTTCAGGGGTTACCTATATATCCAAGTAGTGTTCCCCACGAAATAAGCAAGTTTGAATTTAAGTTTATATCCCGGAAAAGCTTACTAAATGTGTAAAAACCTATCGGCATATCATCAGTGAGACCGTTTAACGCTATTTAAACATTACATTTCTTTAGCATACTGTAACTGTCCACTTATGTACTATCATTTCCTCTTTTTTACAACAAAACTCTTTTTGTATTTTATCATGTTTTTGTCTTTTTCAAATTTTCAAATGTTTTTGGATTTTCTGAAAATTCTTACTCCCCCTAAAATACAAAATCATTTAAAGGAAATTTGAAAACAAACTATACAAGAAAAGTGACAACTGATATCGAATCACTTCAAATCGCCATCCACTTGGCATAAACAATCAGAACTCCCCCTTACAACAAACTATTTTCCCATTGTGATTTCAAATCACTTAAGTTTGTTTTAATCAAATGGTTTTTCCGGAAAATTAGTTTTGTTGATTTTACCACATGTAGGTTAGGGAATCAATTCATCACCTTGTTCATCTTTAACCATTTGAAATATTTAACAATTTAAAGTTCAAACACCAATTATCACTTGTAGAAAATCAAGTACAAATTAATGTCCCTGATTTACCACTTAAGAGTCGAAATCACTTTCGTGAATTTCTCAAGAAAGATGCCGATACCTGCTTCACACTTACCAACCTGGAAGCTCCGGTAAGTCAGGATTTTACTTGTGAAAAACTTCCATCCAAGCCTGACCAAACATGGATGTTTCCTCTTCAACTTCACTTGGGTAATAAGTTGCTTTCTTAGTTTCATAAAAGTCCTTTACCCCTTTGGCCTTTCCCTCGACCATTTTTCCAAAAATCTTTTTAACATTTCCATTAAACACTTTCTCAACATCAAATTCTTTCTTCTCAGAATAGAATTGATTCGAGATCTCAACCTTTCCAACTTTTGATTTAAAATTCTCAGCCCTCAATGGTGGAAAATTATCATCATCCATTGGAGGCACTGAGTTTTCTTCTTTTACTTCAACCTGTGGCTCCTCTGACTTTGTGGAATCAGATTCATCGCCAGATTTCTCAACAAACTTCTTAATATCTTCATGAAACTTCTTAACAACCCACATTTGGTTGTCATGCTTAGCTCTCTTTTTATAAAAATTTGTCTTTGAACACTCACCAACTTCATATGTTGAATTTTCAAAAATTTTAAATTTTTCAGTTGGTGGTTCATTTTTCTCAACAACTTTTTCTTTTAGTTTGTAAGAGACTCCCTGTTTTGTCTTTGTCGCTTTTGGACAGTTCCATGCAATGTGACCCTCTTCATTGCATCTGTAACAGATTCTTGTCTCTTTTTTCTGATTAGCTTCACTCTTCATAACCTCTTGCTTCTTCGCAAGAAAATCTTTATTCGATTGCTTCCAGACTGGGCTTTTTGCTTCCTCTTCACAGCTTGTCCCTGGAACAAATTTTGTATTTGTTTTAGAAGTTTTATCATGTTTATTATTTTTAGGTGGAATAAAACCAAGACCTTTCTTTTTGAAATTACCGTTATGGTTAGGTTTCTTTTGAAAACCAGAACCAGAACTGTAACCTTTTTTCTTGTTTAACCATTGTTGAACTCTTGAAGTGTATTTTTTAGGTTTTTCAGTAAGATTTACATCTTTTATTTCAGAAATATTTATTTCTGTTAGTTTAAAAACCTTTTTGATCATTTTAGTTTTAACACCTCTTATAGGAAATTCCTCATCAGAATATAATTTGTCTGAATCAATCAATGTATATGCCACTTTGATTGGTTCGTTATTCAAATTAAATTTTGATAACAGGAATTCTTTATTATACACCCTTTTAACCGACGACTTTGAATTATCAACTGATGATGAAATTGAACTCCCTGACTCGGACTTTGACTCCGACTCCTCATCTTTATCCAACACTTGATCGACCACCTTTTTTATTAACTCAGACTCATGATCAGTGTCAGACGATGTGAATGTGACGTCAATATTTTCTGGTAACTCATCAGTTGTTTCAGATTTTAACTCTATATTGACAGCCTTTTTGACTTGCTCCTCATTTGGTTTTCTGGGAGAATAACCTTCCCAGATCGGAGGCGGACACTTGTTATAATTCGCACTTTGTTTCTTACCAGTATCCTTCTTGTTAGTCTTCTCATCTTGAAATGCTTCTAAACCTGCAACAGTTGGATAGATTCGATCAATTAGATAATCAGAACTAGAATAACTTTGCAGTAAACGTCTAATTCTCTCATTTTCAATCCTCTCAGTCTCCAACTCTTGCTTTAACTTTGCACACTCTTCAATGTAATGATTGATAGCTTTTTGCTTTGACATCATCACAGCATTCATCACTGTCAGTGCATCTTCTCTTTCAGAATTTGTCTTTTGTAGACCAGTTACCATTCTGTTCAAAACGTCATACGACTCTTTCACATAATTGAGATTGAACAGTAATTGTTCTTTCATCTTATCTTGCTCACTCAGCTTCTCATCCTTCTATGCACACTGCTTGCAAGATTCTAAACATTTTAAGCAAGGTTTGATGACTTCCACAATCTTTTCTATTTCAACGATCTTCTCAACTTCAACAACTTTCTCAACTTCACTCACCTTCTCCTTTTCAACAATCTTCTCAGCAATTTTAACCTCTTCATTTTGAACAATATTTTCATTTTATTCTTTGCTTTCACATTCCTTCTTTTTCAGTTCTTTTGCTTCTTGTTTCTTCTTCAACTTCTTCAAGCGATCTGCAAAATAAAATTGAAAACTTTCATGAGATAAATGAGTTTTTGCAATATTGATATGCATTTCTTCCTCATCATCACTACTATCATCAGTTGATGATTGATCAAAATCTATTGTCTTTTCTGAAACATCATCTGAAGAACTAGAATCAGATGGTGTTTGATCAAAAACTGTTGTTCTTTCTGAACTTTCTTCTGATGAAACATACTCTTCTTCTAGACTTTTATCATTACTATCAAACACTTTCATCCATTCTGTCATCAGATCAGACTCTTGAACTATCTATGCAATGAGAGCAGCAACTTTTGAATCAGGTGGAATATATTTATCCCAGCTGAAGCCTTTTGCCACTTTTTCATCATCTTGATCAATGATACCATAATAAGCTTTCTTATTTGCATCTTCGATCATTCTTGCATGCGCAGTTTGTGGTTCCTTTTGTTGATATGGTTGATGAGCAACTTGTTGATATATGGCTTTCCGATAGTAATCATCTTTTCCAAAAGGATTCTTTGCTCCACTAGCCTCTTGATTTTTGCATTCTCTCTTGAAATGACCTTTCTCCCTGCATCGAAAACAAGTAACTTTAGATTTATCAAAACCCAAAGTAGACACATGTTCATCTAAAAAATCATTTCTTCCTGTAATCATTTTAAACTTTTCTGCTCTTCTCAAAACACTTGCTAGACACCATTTGATGACCATGAGCTCCATCTCTTCAGCGTCTATCTGATTGTAATCCTCTTTCGTCAGCATAGGATTTCCTATCCTTCCAGCTACTAATCCCTCATAAGATTCCAGCATGGTAGCCAGTAACGTCATGTGATCTTTAGCAACTTCTTCAGAAAAACTTTGACCATTCGGGAGATTTAATGCAATGTTGCACTGTATCACACAACCATTTCCACTTTTTGAACTTTGAGACTGAAAATTTGAAGTTGAACTCTTTGGATTAACATTCGGATATGAAGAAAATCCACTGCTACTATTTGAATTTTGATCAACAGTTCCAGATGAGTTTCTAGCACTGTTGGTGCATGCGTCTGTCGACTTCGTCTTGTATCGAGTCTTGTTTGTATTTAGATAGATCAGGGCAAGTTATACGAGAAAAATGTCAAATATAGGGTGAAAGGCAACTTCAAACGGAATTAGAAGTTGTAATTCCGTTTGAATTCAACATGGCATGTTCAAACGAAATTGCTAATTCCGTTTGAAGGTAATCTCGCTTGAAATGTGATTCCGTTTGAGACATGTTCAAACGGAATTAACATGCCTATAAATACCTTGCGTGCCTATTCATTTGTAACGATTCCGGTTTCAGTACCGAACTACTGCCGAAGTGTCGTCTTGCTGTAAATTGTCATCAAATCAATAATATCGACAGTTAATGAGTAATCTTGCTGAATTGAACTCAATACGTCTGTTTTCGCCTTTCGTATTCAGAAAAACTCTTCTGATCGACTCGTTCGGGTCTGAAAACGATCCTACAAGTGGTATCAGAGCTCAGGTTGAAGAGTTCTTACCAATTCAGCTGCAATTTCTGATTTCTACACCTTCTTTTTCAAAATTTATAACTTTTCACGGTTAAAATCGGCTATTTTTCACACATTATGTGCGCATCAGTGTTTTAACAAATCCTTGAGAGTTTCAGACTTAAAATCGATCTAAAATTGGTAAAATTTTGTAATTTCGTTTGAAAATCACTCGAGATGATGACATCAGCAGCAGTTCATACGGAATTAGATGGTTAATTCCGCTGAAACAGATATTACGTTTGAAAAGTTGGTTGATTCCGTTTGAAACAGATAATTCTGTTTGAGTGATTACGTTTGAGATCAGCATTCCGCTTCAACTTGTAATTCCGTTTGAGAATTTCATACGAGATTAGGTATTCCGTTTGAAAGTGTGTTACTTCAAACAAAATTAGGATAATTTCGTTTCAAGGTTAATCTCGTTTGAACTGTGTAATTTCGTTTGAAAGGAATCTCGTTTGAAAGATAATTCCGTTTGAACAGGACTGTTTTGTGAACTTTGAAAATCCGAAACATGGAAGAGGAATTTTATAACGCCTTTGCTACCCCGATTACTGTTACACAACAGACAATGTTGGAAATTGAAACAGGGACTATGCAAAAACCGCCAAAGCTTATGAACATTGAAGAGTATAAAGGTTGGGAATGACGTTTTGAAAACTGGGTACAAGCAAATTATTTGGATGCTTGGGAATGTGTTGAGACAAAGTATATTAGACCGACGAATGATGAGGAAGAGATTATTGCAATTAAAGATATGAGTGCTGGTGATAAAAAGAAATACAAAAATGAGAAAATGATGTTAAGTCTATTACAACAAGCTGTGAAAGAAGATATCTTGGTTTTATTGCAACATAATGGAAGTGCTTATTCGATTTGGAAAGCTTTAAAATCAAAGTTTGTTGGAAGTCAAGAGATGGTTAAAAACAAAAAGTCACTTCTGAAGAAAGAGTTTGATCTGTTTCGTGGTTTGAAAAATGAAAGCACAAAGCAAATTATTGAAAGATATTGTAATCTGTTAGCAAACATGAAGAGATTGAGCATCACCAAAGAGAATGAAGAGTTGATTGAAAAGTTGGCTGATGCGTTGCCACACGAGAATTGGGGCACATATCTCATGATGTTAAGGAACAAGAAAGGGTTTAGCAGTCTAACACTGAGCAAATTTATTGAAAAGATTGAGGCTCAGGAGATGGAACAGAGAAAGGTTTTAAGAATGAAAGATTTTGATGGTGAACAAGACATTGGGCTTTATTACAAAGCAGGGATGAATGACAAAACCACCAACATGTCACCAAAAGTTGAGACTGCTTTCAATGCCAAGAGTTCATCAGGAAGTTCATCCAAAGGATCAAACAACAACACAAGTTTTTTTATTATATCCATCTTTTGATCCGAACTTTTCAGCAACCAAGAATGGCAAGACGCTACAATGCAATATTGTATTGAATCATGAAAATGATCAGGATTATTCTGAAGAAGTTGCGAAAACTCACATGTCTTTGTTGGGGACTGTGTTGGAATCATATGGGAGCTTAGTGGCAGGTCGGATCGGGAATCCAATGTTGACAAAAGAGGATTACGATCAAATAGATGCTGAAGAGATGGAATTAATGGATATAAAATGGTGTTTGGCAAGTGTGTTGAGGAAAGCCGAAAAGTTTAAACAAATTACGGGAAGAGATGATTTTCATGATGCATGTGTTTCTAATTTAGGTTTTGATAAATCTAAAGTTACCTGTTTTCGTTGCAGGGAAAAAGGACACTTCAAGAGGGAGTGCACTAATCGCGAAGTAAGTGGAGCTCAAAATCCGTTCAACAACAATGAAACCTATCGGAAATCGATTTATCATCAAGTTGCTCAACAGCCACATCAACAACAGATGCAAACTGCTCATGGAAGGAAGGAGATTGAAGAATCATCTAAGAGAGCATGTTTGGGGAATCAAGAAAATTTCAGCTGGGACAAATATATTTCAGCCGACAATAAAGCATGCCTAATCAATCAAGATGATGAAAAGTTGCCAGAAGGTTTTAGCTGGGCAAATTTCAATTGGGATGATTATGATCCAAACAAAACTTCAAATCACAAAGCGTTTGTTGCTCTAGTCGAAGAAGATAGTGATGATGATAATGATTATTATGCAAAAAGAATGGCAGCTCATTTAAAAATGATGGCAGAAAGTGATAGTGAAGATGAGAAAGCTAAAAAGAAAAAGAAGAAAATCAAAACACCGGTTAGCAGTGATGATGAAGATGTTCCAGTGATCAGAAGAAAAGTGAAAGAAGTTCCAGCTTTCAAGATTGATGAAGAAGCTGATGCAAGAGAGATTCCAGCGAATTGTGAAACCTGTGAGATCATAAAGAAGAAAAACAGTGAATTGATTAACAACATGAACAGGTTGAAAGAATCATACGATGTTCTGAACAAAGCCATGAATATGTACAATGAAACAAGTGAAGAACAGGCAACAGCAATGAAGACACTTCAAGGAGCGTTCATGATAAACCAAAAAATTTTGAACAATTATATCGAGAAGTGTGCTGTTCTGGAACAGAAACTGGAGACTCAAAGGATTGAAACTGAGAGAGTTAATCGTTTGTTAAAAAGTTATTCATGTACTTCTTATGTCATTGACAGGATTTATCCAACTGTTGAAGGCATGAAGGCTTTTGAAGATGATGAAGTAACTGAAGAACAAATGGTATCAGAAGAAAAGACTCCTGAAAAGAAGAAAGAAAAGAAGAAGGATACTAAAGTAAAGACATCTGGTAAGAAACAAGGTGTCAGATACAACAAGTGTCCACCCCCACTTGAAAATGGATATTTGCCAAGGAATCCAAATTCAGAAAGAGTCAAAAGGGCAACCAACTTAAAGTGGGAGTCTGAGTCTTCAGTTAACTTGCTAGAAAATATTGATGTCACGTTTACATCGTCTGACACTGATCAACAATCTCAATTGATGAAGAAAGTGGTGGATCATGTGTTAGATAACGATGAAATGGAGAAGTCAAAGTTGGAGTCTATGTCAGAGTCAAAGTCTGAGTCCAGCACTCCGAGTCAAACCGTCAAACAGGGCAAAAGAGTTTACAATAAAGAATTCCTGTTATCAAAATCTAATTTGGATGACGAAATATTCAAAGTTGCATATACTTTGAATGATTCTGACAAATTATATTCTGATGAGGAATTTCCAATAAGAGGTGTCAAAACTGAATTGATCAAAAGGGTTTTCAAACTAACAGAAATTGATATTTCTAAAATAAAAGATTTAAATCTTAATGAAAAACCTAAAAAATACACCTCAAGAGTTCAACAAAGAGAAAACAAGAAAAAGGGTTACAGTTCTGGTTCTGGTTATCGAAAGAAACCAAACCATAACAGTAATTTCAAAAAGAAAGGACTTGGTTTTATTCCACCAGAAAATCATAAAAATGAAAAATATGTTCGAGATTTTAAATCAAAAATGATATTTGTTTCAGGTACATCTTCTGAAGAAGAAAAAGAAAAATTATTCAGAACACAGTCGAACATAGATTTCCTTGCGAAGAAGCAAGAAGAGATGCAGACTGTTGATCAGAAGAAGGAAACTAGAACCTGTTTTAAATGTGGAAAAAGTGGTCATATTGCTATGAATTGTTCACAGGCAAAACAAATCAAACAGGGAGTTTCTAAACTGAAAGAGAAAGTGATTGAGTTTGAACCACCAATTGAGAGAACTAAACTTTTCAAAAATTTGAAATTTGAAATTGGTGAATGTTCAAAGAGGTTTTATAAGAGAAGAGCAAACCTTGACAACCAGAAGTGGGTTGTTAAGAAATCTAATGATAGTTCTAGCAATGATTCTGATTCGTTAAAATCAGAGGGGCTATTGTCTGGCGATGAATCTGATTCCACAAAGTCAGAGGAGCCACAATTTGGGGTTAAAGGTGAGAATTCAGTTCCTCCAATGGATGATGCAAATTTTCCACCATTGAGGGCTGAAAATTTTAAACAAAAAGTTGGTAAGGTTGAAATTTCAAATCAATTCTATTCTGAAAAGGAAGAATTTGATGTTGAAAAGGTGTTTAATTCCAAAGTGCAACATATTTTTGGTAAAATGGTTGATGGGAAGGTTAAAGGGGTAAAAGAGTTTTATGAGAAAAAATTGAAGAAACCAGGTAAGGGTGTTTCATCTCAGGTTTGTGACTGGGATGGAACCTATTATGATCAGTAAAATTCTGGACTTGCCGGAGCTCCCAGGTTGGTAAGTGTGGAGCAGGAATCGGCATCTTTCTTGAGAAATTCACTTAGATGATATTTCGACTTACAAGTGGTAAATCAGGGACATTAAGTTGTACTTGATTTTCTATAAGAAATGTTGGTTGTTTGAACCTAAAATTGTTGCATTTTTCAAGTGGTTGATAGAACAATGTGATGAAACCCCATTTTTTACAAGTGGTAAATTCAACGAAACTTATTTTCCGGAAAAACCATTTGATTATAACAAACTTAAGTGTTTTGAAATCACAATGGGAAAATGTTTTGTTGTAAGGGGGAGTTCTGATTGTTTATGCCAAGTGGATGGCGATTTGAAGCAATTCGATAAAAGTTGTCATTTTATGTGTACAGTTTGTTTTCAAATTTCTTTTAAATGATTTTGAATTTTAGGGGGAGTAAGAATTTCATAAAATCCAAAAACATTAGAAAATTTGAAAAAGTCAAAAACATGATAAAAGTAAAAATGAGTTTTGTTGTCAAAAAGAGGAAATGATAGTACATCAGTAGACAGTTACAGTATGCTAAAGAAATGTAATGTATAAATAGCGTTAAACGGTCTCACTGATGATATGCCGATAGGTTTTTACACATTTAGTAAGCTTTTTCGGGATATAAACTTAAATTTAAACTTGCTTATTTCGTGGGGAACACTACTTGGATATATAGGTAACCCCTGAAATTTCGTTTGAAGGATCCCTCTTTCTGAGATACTAGGTGTTTATGCTCAGTGATATCTGGGGTATTATCCCGGGACTTCTGATTTTGCGGAAGCAATGGCCTAGTCCCCGGAGAATACTTTATGCTTGCTTGAAATAAAAGCCTGCCCTCGGCATAAAAAATGATAAAACATTGAAAAATGATAAATCATGTGCTGTTGTAAAAAGATCCTCTAAAGGGGACCCACCAAAAGTCGAAGCCGTCATCTCTCTGCTGAACGGAAGTTCTGACCTGAGCTCTCACGGTTCTTCGCAATTAACCCCTTACAGATATCATCTGTGGTATATTCACCTGTAAGACTGAATATTGGGATCTGGATACGGGAGTATATTCAAGAGGTGGGACACATGAATGAGTTTAAGTTCATAATACACCTAATTCGTATCCTGAATCAGTTGAAATTTGTGTGAGAATTTAAGTGGATCAGTATATTGGCAATCTAAGTGAATTGTTTAATTCTTAATGTGTAACTAAGCTCAACGGTACTTGTGACTTGTCAAAAACTGATATGATCCTCTTACACAAACTCACAAAAATAGTGTCTGTAAATATTTCTTTACTGCATTTTATTTTAAGTAAAAATCCAAAAAGATTTTCAGTGTGTTTTAGCATAAATTTTGAAAAATTCAAAAAGATTTTCGACAACTGATGTTGGAAAGCTAATTTTCAAAATTCCAAGTGCTAAACATGATGACAATTGGTTTGGGAAAGTGTGTTTTGACAAGAAAAAATGATATTTCTTTAAGTGGTTCATTAGAGTTTAAATTGTAAAATCATTCATTGATTAAATATCTTATTCACAAGTGGATCATCAGAAATTATAAATGCTAGATCATTTTAAGAATTGATTGTACAAGTGATAAGCAGAGTGTAAATTTGTCAAATTTTAAATTTGTGAAATTTATTTTTGGGTAGAGATTTGTGCAGGAAAAGTAGAGCCAACAACAAATATTGGGATAAACAGATAAAAAGCCAGGTTTCAATCCAGAGCAGGATGTAAGTCAGGACATGATCTTGATCCTGTGAAAGCCAGATTGCGATCCCAGCTTATCGAAAGGGGGAGTCTGAATGACAAAGAGCCAAATTCTGATCCTGAGATTGCTGATGCTGATGAACTTAAGGAATCAAGAGATCCAAGGGGAGGTTATCTGTTGGTGCTGATATAAAGAGAAGAGAAGGATTGAAGGATGCTTTACATTGTTAGATACTTCAGAAAACACGAGAAGACTGATAAAGACTGAAGATGCGAAGACTCGACACACTGAAGACTCGTCAACATTCGAGGGGGAGTCTGTTGGTGCATGTGTTTGTCGACTTCGTCTTGTATCGAGTCTTGTTTGTATTTAGATAGATCAGGGCAAGTTATACGAGAAAATGTCAAATATAGGGTGAAAGGCAACTTCAAACGGAATTAGAAGTTGTAATTCCGTTTGAATTCAACATGGCATGTTCAAACGAAATTGCTAATTCCGTTTGAAGGTAATCTCGCTTGAAATGTGATTCCGTTTGAGACATGTTCAAACGGAATTAACATGCCTATAAATATCTTGCGTGCCTATTCATTTGTAACGATTCCGGTTTCAGTACCGAACTGCTGCCGAAGTGTCGTCTTGCTGTAAATTGTCATCAAATCAATAATATCGACAGTTAATGAGTATATCTTGCTGAATTGAACTCAATACGTCTGTTTCCGCCTTTCGTATTGATAAAAACTCTTCTGATCGACTCGTTCGGGTCTGAAAACGATCCTACAAGCACTAAAAGCAGTTTGGATTTTTGGACTCATTTCAACATCTTGAACACTGCCTTTGTAATACATTTTCACATCTTGTTGATTACTTGGATTGTTCATCCTGGCAATCTTTTGCTGTTCAAGATCTTGACCTTCAATCTTTTCGATGAACTGAGAAATCGTCAAACCATCATATTCTCCGGTGTTCTTTAATATCATCAAAAATGTACCCCATTCTTTCTGAGGTAAAGCTTCAGCTAATTTGTCTACCCATTCCTCTCGTTCTTTATTGATACTCAACAAAGACATTGAACGAACTAAGTGACAGTATCTTTCAATCAACTTCTTTGTATCTTCTCCTGGCAGACTTGTGAATAGATCAAATTCTTTCTTAAGCATTGCCTTTTTACTCTTAATCATCTTCTCACTTCCCTCAAACTTAATTCTGAGTGCTTCCCAAATAGAACGTGAAGTTTTATCATGTTGAAGCAATATGAAGATGTCTTCTTTAGTAGCTTGCTGGAGTAAACTGATCATCATTTTCTCTGCTTTGTACATGTCTCGTTCCTTATCTGTAAATTCAAAAATCTTTTTATCAACTCCCAGCTCAGTACGTGGTAGCACATACTTTTTCTCAACACACTCCCATGATCTCAAATGATTGGCTTGAACCCAGTTTTCAAATCTATCTTTCCAACCATAATACTCCTCAATGCACATTAGTTTAGGGGGTTTTTGCATTGTTCCAGTTTCATTTTCCATGGTCATGTTTTGAGCAATGGCAGCTGGAGTAGTCGGGGATGTGGCAAATGCGTTGTAGAATTCTTCTTCCATGATTCGGTAAACTTTTTCACAAATCAGACACTTTCAAACGAAATCAAAACTCAAATGAAATACCCTCTTCAAGCGGAATACCAAGTTCAAACGGAATCCCTTACACAACATCTTCAAGCGAAATATCAATTCAACAGTTTCAAAAGGAATAGCCAGTTCAAGCGGAATATCCACTTTTCAAACGGGATCACTCAAGCGAAATTAGACTTTCAAACGGAATTCTCCAAGAGAAATTAGGCTTTCAAATGGAATTAGCAGCAATTTCAAGCGGAATTACTGCTTTCGAGCGAAATTAGGAGCAAATTCAAACGAGATTAGGGTGATGTCATCATTTCGGTCCAACTTTTGTCAAATTGATCAGGATTTAGCTCAATTTTAGGTCCAATATTCTCAAGGGTTTGTTAAAACACAATTTCGCTTATGATGTGAAAAGTTCAAGTCATTTTAACCATTAAAACTTGTTCAATTGATAAAAGAAGGTGTAGAAGCTAGAAAACAAGATGAAATCAGGCTGAAATCAGTAGAACTCATCTTCCTGTGCTCTGATACCACATGAAGGATCGTGTACGGACCCGAAACGAGTCGATCAGAGGCATTCTACACAATATGAAAGGTGGAAACAAACATATTGTGTGTGATTCAGCAAGATATTCACTTTAACTGTTGTTCTGATTAACTTGACAAAGTTTTACAGCGAAACAACACTTCGGCAGCACTTCAGCTCCGGAAACACACATACATGACCCCCTCAAACGAAATCAGACAACATCTATATATAGGCCACCTAATTCCGCTTGAACATGACTCAAGCGGAATAACAGTTCATACGGAATTAGCCATTTCAAACGGAATTGCAATTTCAAGCGAAATTAGCAAGCTAATTTCGTGTGAAATTACTGATCCATTTCAAACGGAATTACATCTTGTAATTTCGTTTGAACTTGCCTGTTGACCTATTTTAGACAGATTTCTCGTATTACTTGCCCTGATCTATCTATATACACACAATACTCGATACAAGATGAAGTCGACAGACGCATGCACCAACAAGAAGCAGTGTCAGCCGCATGCTATACACTCAACCGGGTTCTCACAGTGAAGAAATTCAACAAGACGTGTTTCGAGTTGAACAATAACCGCAAACCGAACCTGAAGTATTTAGAACCGTTTGGGTCTCCCTGCACAGTTCTAGAGCATTTTGGTAAATTTGGTGCAAAGAGCATTGAAGGAATTTTTGTAGGTTATTCAAGTCCATTGAAACGAGTCTTTGTTCCAAGCTTGAAGCGGATTATTGAAGCACACAATGTTGAATGCCAAGGTCACACAATGCCACCACAGAATCCAGGCGACTCATGGCGTTTTAATTACGATACTTTATGGGATTCGTTTGACATTGAAGAAGAAACAGATTTCTTTGACGAGTTGGATATTCTGAGAGAGTATGAAGAATCACAAGAAAGATTCCCAGCTGAGTATTCTAGACGTCAAAATCGAGCTTCTAATGATGATGAAGCCGGTCCTAGTAATGCTGGAGAGCATGACGATATTCAGCAAAATCTTGACAATTAGACGGCAGTCAATGATAATCAAGAATCTGATAATATGCCTGTATTTGATCATGGTGATTCAGATTCTGAGGGGGAGCAGATCCAGATTTCAAGTACAATTCCAGTCAGTGAACAAGGTGCAAATCAGAATATTACAAATTTGGAAGACGAGGTAGATGTTCCAGGCGAGGTGATGCCGAGAACTCTTTCGTACCATCCAGAAGAGTTGATTATTGGAGAATTACAATCAGGCGTTCACACTAGATGTCAAATTGACCAAGGCCTTACTTGTTTTTATTCTACAGTAGCTCCGTTACAAACTGAGTTTTCACATAGTTGTTTTATTTCGCAGATTGAGCCGCGAACATATAAGGAAGCGCTAACTGAAGATTCTTGGGTCAATGCGATGCAAGAGGAGCTGAGTCAGTTTGAGAAGTTAGGAGTGTGGAAGTTAGTAGACTTGCCTGATGGCCACAGGAAGATAAACACCAAGTGGGTGTTCAAGTGTAAGAGAGACGATTGAGGGGTTATTATTCGTAACAAAGCTTGACTCGTAGTCCAGGGCTTTAGTCAGCAGGAGGGTATAGATTTCACCTAAGTATATGCTCCTGTGGCTAGACTTGAAGCGATCAGAATCTTCCTAGCATTTGCATTTTGGAAAAATTTTAAAGTTTATCAGCTAGATGTTAAATCAGCGTTTCTCTATGGGAAGGTAAAAGAGGAGGTATATGTCGGACAGCCACCGGGCTTCACCGATCCAATCCACAAAGACAAGGTTTATTTACTGGATAAAGCGCTGTATGGTTTACACCAGGCCCCGAGAGCTTGGTATGAGACGTTGTCTCAACACCTGCTAGCCAACAGCTTCATCCGTGGAAAAGTGGATGCCACTCTCTTCACCAAAGAAGTCGACGGACATTTTCTGATAGTTCAGATATACGTGGACGACATCATCTTTGGGTCTACAAATGAAAATCTGTGCAAAGATTTTGAAAGAGTTATGAAGCAAAAATTTGAAATGTCATCGATGGGTGAGATGAAATTCTTCTTAGGACTTCAGCTTGATCAACTGCCTAAGGGAATTTTCATACATCAGACCAAGTATGTTCATGATATCTTAGAGAAATTTGGGATGTCAGGTTCTACTCCAGCTTCCACCCCATTAGCGACGAACCACGGGATAAACCATGATCTCACCGGAGAAAAGGTAGATGAAACGTTGTATCGTTCCATGATCGGATCGCTGATGTACTTGATAGCTTCAAGACCCGATATTATGTATCCAACCTGCCTCGTAGCAAGATTTCAGTCTAACCCAAGAGCTTCGCATATGGTGATTGTGAAATGGATATTACGCTACCTGAAAGGAACTCCATCACTGGGGTTGTGGTATCCAAAAGAAGGCGATTTCACGCTCGAAGGGTATTCCGATTCCGATTTCAGATGCTGCAAAGTTAACGCTAAATCAACAACAGCAGGATGCCATTTTTTCGGACCACGATTGGTCACCTGGCAATGCAAAAAGCAAACCACTGTAGCTTTGTCCACATGTGAAGCCGAGTACGTATCTGCTAGCAGTTGCTGCTCTTAGATCTTGTGGATCCAGCAACAGATGCGCGACTACGGTTTGCAATTTCTTAACACCCCTATCTTTGTTGATAATGAGGTAGCGATAAACATTACTAAAAATCCTGTTCATCACGCTAAAACGAAACACATAGAAATTCATCATCACTTCATCCGAGACTGTTTCGAGAAGAAGTTGATACGAATTGAGAAAATCCACACTGACGAACAAAAAGCTGATTTACATACCAAAGCGTTTGATAAAACTCGTTTTCAATATTTGTTAAAATTGAACGGTATGAAGCTTTTATCGGTGTTGGAGGAGATTCTTGGCGTTGATGAAGGAGACATTGTAGATGATGTTGAGAAGCAATCTGCAATGTTTTGTCGATTTTTTACTTGTTTTGGTATTTAGGGGGAGTATAGGTGTAACGACTCGCACAAAAACATCCTAAAAAACGTTCCGTAAAGTATAAACCCGGACCTGAATATAACAACTCTCATCAAAAGTCATAATTATTAATTTAATTTGACCAATAGGAAACCCTAATTGAGACACCCAAGTGATTCCGCACAAACCCTGAAATTTTCATAATTTTCAGAATCAGGATTAGGGCCCCTAAAACTCAGGGGGGGTAAACCATAGTTGAGAATTATCTCAAATTGCGTGATGAGAAAGCTGAAATTTTAAATATCGTCGACTCAGCACTACCTGAAACACACGTGGCAAGCATATAGGCCTGTTTCAACCCATACGATGCGTATGACTTTTTGTCATACGATGCGCAGGTGGTCCATACGATGCGCAGGGCCTAAAGTGCTACGATGCGCAGGGCTTCTCAAATTTTGACTATAAATAGCAGACATTGGGACTCAGTTCTGGACGTATGAACGACGCTCAATTTCATTCTGTGCGTCGAGATAGCTTCTGTTCTTCACAATTAACACCCACAATCACTAAATTGAAGACACAATCGGGATATTAGCACAATCGCTCTTACGATTCATTATCCGACGATCAAGATATCCAATGAATGTTTAAATGCCGCCCACATTAGGGTTATACTTTATCGTTCGTCATTAATTTGACGGATTGTCGTTAATTCGATAGGTAAAGTATTATACTTTATCGTTCGTTGTTAATTCAACGGATCATCGTTAATTCGATGGGTAAAGTATTATACCTTGTCGTTCGTTGTTAATTCAACGGATCATCGTGAATTCGATGGACAAAGTATTGCATTTTGTCATTCATTGTGATAATTTGATCTCGTAAATTATCGTAATTGCTGGATTGATTACTAATTCCAAATTGTGTGCCTATTAGTAAATTTAGGTTGAAAAGGCTAAATCAGTAGACTAGACTCTGCCCAAATTAAAGCTGCAATCTATCAAGGATATATATAAACTTTGTCCGTATAAATCTGCATGATTATTTGTGAGTCATTCTTCTTTTCTCACAGTTTGTGAGTCATTCTTCTTTTCTCACAGTTTGTGAGTCATTCTCTCTTTTTATCAAATCTATTTACAAAATCATGTTTTATTTCAAAGTTATAATTACGGGGATTAAGTCTTTGTAATCACCAAATTACAGCCGGTATGTGGGGTAGTGTGCACATTACTGTTGTTAGGTGAGCGTACCTATAAAGTATCACGTTAGGTGGGCGAACCTAATTAGTGATATTCGTCATTCATTGGGGCAGCCAATGGTGATATGACCACAGTCACCGTAAAGATTCGAGTGACAAGTACCGTGGGTAATTGGCTTGATATCAGAAACATTGTAATCGCTCTTAATACTGTATATTATAACAAATGAGTCATTTTAGTAAATAGAATGATTCACTCAGTATTTCCCGCTGACAAAACCTTTTTAAACACTTTTCAGGTAATTACAGTAGAATTGAAGTAAGAGATGGATACGGCACTGAAAGGCATCAAGAAGTGGCTTATGTATTTATTTAAATCAAAATAAGAAATATTGTTTTATATAATAAAAAAATTATTTTTATTAAAGCTACCATTATAAAACATGGGTTTATCCTATCCCATTTATTTATTAAAATAAAATCCGGTGTTTTCTAAAACTCTGATATTTTTCCTAACTCACGGTCCTGATGAAATTTCCGCTGCAACGTTTTTAAAATAATCACCGGTACCGCTGGACTGTTCGCGACTCCCGATTCCGTCCAGGGTGGGTCGGGGGTCGTGACAGAAGGTGGTATCAGAGCCAACTCAAAGAGCCACTAAGCAAAGCCACTGCTTTACGCCTTTAGGTGTTGTAATAATAATACCTAAATTTATATAAAAGAGTTAGGGGATTGATGTTAATTGGTAGCATTTAGACTCAAACTTAAGAAAAGATGCCTTAATATTAACTTCACAATAAGCTAAGTATTTGTGTAAATAAATATGATGGATTTTGGTAAGTTCATTTCTTTACTCACAGTTTGTAAGTCCACTCTATTTTTATAGTTTTATCACCTTTTTGTAATACAAATTATAATTACAAAGACTTTCCAAAATCTTAAAATATTTATCAGTTATACTTACAGTAATTAAAGTTATATATATTTTCTAATAGAAAGTTAGCTAATAATAGCATAACCACAATCACAATAGAAACTATGCATCAGTAACCATAGCCTATGACTAATATTATTTTAAACATTGAATCATTAATAAAGTTAATAAATGTTTAAAATAAATTTAATTAATGTATCCCATAATAAAATAGTCAAGTATAATATATTCTACTATACGGAGATTATATTTTTTAAATTAAATCAAATAACGATATTACAATTATTAAAATAAATCAACATATTATATAAGTTATAGTAGTTTGAAATAAAATGATATATGTCATTCTCTGGGTTAAATGGTTTTGTGCCATAAGTAATATATTTGATAAAGTAATATCACGGGATAACTAAGTCCAGAATTACTAGTTGAAAGAATGATCAACAGTAATATGACCTGAGTCACTAATTGGAAAAATGATCAAATTGACACTGTCACCAGAATCGTATAGTGATCAATATAATAATAAGATATGTTATGGAAATACAAATTTCCTTAATACTGAATAAAAGCCCTAAGAAGATAGGCATATTTTTTTCGAAAAGATACTATTTATGGGAAATAGAAAATTTTCTCCGGCAAGACTGGGTATGAGGTAATAAGACTCTCCAGTTTGTTCGGATATATTGGAATTACCGCTCCGGCGCGAATCGGATAAGACGGAATATATAATATGTCACACGAGTGACAAGATTTCCCTAAATAGTATCATAATCAGATATTTGACTGATTTTGGAAATATGAATCTATTAAATACATTAACTTGATAGATGGAATGTTTATTTCCACATGTGAAATATATGATTATATAGATATACATATCTATAAAGAAATTCCAAAAGTCAAGTAAGAATAAAGCACTTGCATCTGTGTCTAGATTCCTTTATTAAGAATCTCTTTTCCGATTATTTCGTTTGATCATCTGTCTTGTAGTTTGTATGATAAAATAAACAAAGGAAACCCATTAAATTGGGATACCATCAAAAGTATAAGAATTTCTAAAAGCATTAACGCAAGTAAGAAGCAAGTAAAGTTGTGATAAGGTACAAGAAAACGCATGAAAATTTAATTATAAGTCCGCAGATGTTAAAATATATCATACACAACTTTCGAGGCAAGATCTTTGGAAAATATAAATTGGGCACAATGACACTAATGTTAAAATTCTGTCAGTAGAAGAACTAAAAACAACACTTTATCATATGATCCTACAACCAACATAAAATTTCGCTGAGGTATATTAGAACAAGATTTCACAAAAACATCGGTGCACAGTCTAATCAGAGTCATAAGTATTAGCACTGAAAAAGGAGTCATATACTTCTGTAAATTCTCTATTTTCATTTTATTTTTGACATTCCCTGATAATATCATTTAGATAACGGTTATCATTCGAAATTCCAGATAGAAGTTCTTATATTTCTTTTGTTGAAAATTCTGATTTCTGCATATAAAAAGTTGACTTTCGCATTTCTACTTTTCTTAACGGTCATCATACCAGAAGGATTTATTTCATAGTAGCGGATATTGATTCATTTCATTTCTTGGTAAATCCACACATGCACCGTTTGTTACACATATGGTTCGTTTAATTTCTAAATTTCCACTAAAAGGATTCATTCTAATTTGTCGTCTTATCCAAACTCAAATATCCTTTAGTTAGACTTGATTTTGGTATGGTAAACCACATTATTGCTAAACAATGACTCAGAATATCAAGTCAATAAATTTTTGAAAAAAACTCAATTTTCTTTGGCATCCATGGTTTCTATTATGACCATGTCCGAACTTTCTTATTTAAACTCGTTTTGTTTAAACCGATTTCAGTTGTTTAAACTTGCTCATTTCAAATTCCCATATGATGGATTTAAAGATATCATATTCTCCAACAAACACTTCAATTCTCTAGAACTATAAAATGCCTAATTGGTCTTCGACTTCACTAAAATCATTTCTTTGATCACGGTCACCTTGTACTAACGTTTTTATAAAATTTAAAACTTGCACTAATCTCATTTTATATATATATCATATACGAATATTTATAAAAGTTATCTTAACACAAATCGTGTGATAAGATAATGATATACAAGTTCCTGTCATATTTTAATATATCTTATATTTCTTAAATGATTTGTTTACAAATATCAATCTAGCCTTTCGTGATAATTATTACTTTAACATCTTCAATCGAAAAACATTATTTTTGGAAACTTACATAAGTGATTACCTAATAGTATTACTATTAGTCACCATAAGGAGGATAAGCAAATACTTAGTCAATATAAGTAAGTGACTTATAATAAAAAGTACCGAATTTATTATACATGTGCTTATATTTAACCAAAATGGAAATTTTCACAAACTAGGCACTTAGCTCGATTGGCTAAGAGCGCGAAAGGGTGTGGCCTAGACCCGGGTTCGATCCTGGGGACGGCCAATTTCACCATTTTTATTAGAAATTTTTCCATTTAAGTATGTAATACTAATATCAATTTTTATTAGTAAGAAAATATTAATAATAATAAGTGTTATTAGGATTATTATCAAGGGAAGATATTGGGTAACCTAACCTTAGTTAGGCATGGATTGGCCACCTATGCTTAAACAAGGCAGCACTAACCAATATCCAACCATGATAATGACTAATCACCATACATATTTAGTAAATTTTAATTTTATATGGAAATATATATACATGGGAGAAAGATATATTTTCATAAAACAATACCAGAATTAGAGGGACGAATAAAATTATATAAATAATTATGTATCACATATTTTGTGGTAACTATGTACCATAACACTCTGGCAAGAAAATAACCATATAAGAATAATACAAAAGTCATCAACTACGCTGGGTTAAGGGAACCTTATACTATATAAGAATAGTTTCCGTTTTACTTATTTACAACATTTGTAAATACCTTCACAAAAGTTATATGATTTCTAAAGGCAAATAAGTAATCCCATAGAATCGACCCACTAAGTATAATATATGTTTAAATATTTTGTATAATAAATATTTTTACCAATCTTATTTAACGTTATAAATAATAAATGATTTCTTTTACAAAATAATATTTTGTAAACATAATAACTTCATTACGGTAATTTGTAATATATCTTACATAGTATGATAAAATACTAAAATAATATTTATTTAAAAGTGGTGACCATTTACATATAGTAAAAATGCATAAATATATTACATAATATTTATATCTGATATATATAAGATACGTTTCAGATAAGAACACAAATAATATATATATTCAAATTGCTTTACAAAAGTATAATGGTTGATCAAACCAAAATAATTTGTTCTTATTATATTTCAATTTCTAAGAGATAGTATGAAAAGTATAGTCATTAAAAGTGTACTATCACAATGTTTCACAATTAAAACAATTTGAAAATACACTAACTCTATTATCTTTTGATATATCTTTGCTATTCATTCCTTTCAACACTTTGATTTCTCATATCATAAATCATTTTTCATGCTTTGATTTCATTTTGAACCTGTCAGTTCTACGTCTTCCTCAATCAAAGTAAGCTTTATTTTGACAAAGAATTTTATTAATTCTAAAAGTCCTTCACATTCATTTTAAAGAATTTATTGATCATATATCTTTTGGTTTGAACCTAGTCACTTTGAATATTTTATCATTTCATTTCCTTCGTTTATCATCGATTTCTTGAACTAATTCAGTTAAACCATTAAATCCTACTTATTATACAATTCATATTCATAAAATTTAATATTTCAGTTCTGGGTCATCTACCCTAATACTATTAACTAAAAGGTGACATAATTCCAAAAGAAATATCATAACCCAAATACACTTGGAAGCTGGAATCTGAGATGAAGAAAAAGTATTCTCAATTATTCCAGTAAATCTCGAGGACGAGATTTTTATTAAGTTGGGGAGAATGTAACGACTCGCACAAAAACATCCTAAAAAACGTTCCGTAAAGTATAAACCCGGACCTGAATATAACAACTCTCATCAAAAGTCATAATTATTAATTTAATTTGACCAATAGGAAACCCTAATTGAGACACCCAAGTGATTCCGCACAAACCCTGAAATTTTCATAATTTTCAGAATCAGGATTAGGGCCCCTAAAACTCAGGGGGGGTAAACCATAGTTGAGAATTATCTCAAATTGCGTGATGAGAAAGCTGAAATTTTAAATATCGTCGACTCAGCACTACCTGAAACACACGTGGCAAGCATATAGGCCTGTTTCAACCCATACGATGCGTATGACTTTTTGTCATACGATGCGCAGGTGGTCCATACGATGCGCAGGGCCTAAAGTGCTACGATGCGCAGGGCTTCTCAAATTTTGACTATAAATAGCAGACATTGGGACTCAGTTCTGGACGTATGAACGACGCTCAATTTCATTCTGTGCGTCGAGATAGCTTCTGTTCTTCACAATTAACACCCACAATCACTAAATTGAAGACACAATCGGGATATTAGCACAATCGCTCTTACGATTCATTATCCGACGATCAAGATATCCAATGAATGTTTAAATGCCGCCCACATTAGGGTTATACTTTATCGTTCGTCATTAATTTGACGGATTGTCGTTAATTCGATAGGTAAAGTATTATACTTTATCGTTCGTTGTTAATTCAACGGATCATCGTTAATTCGATGGGTAAAGTATTATACCTTGTCGTTCGTTGTTAATTCAACGGATCATCGTGAATTCGATGGACAAAGTATTGCATTTTGTCATTCATTGTGATAATTTGATCTCGTAAATTATCGTAATTGCTGGATTGATTACTAATTCCAAATTGTGTGCCTATTAGTAAATTTAGGTTGAAAAGGCTAAATCAGTAGACTAGACTCTGCCCAAATTAAAGCTGCAATCTATCAAGGATATATATAAACTTTGTCCGTATAAATCTGCATGATTATTTGTGAGTCATTCTTCTTTTCTCACAGTTTGTGAGTCATTCTTCTTTTCTCACAGTTTGTGAGTCATTCTCTCTTTTTATCAAATCTATTTACAAAATCATGTTTTATTTCAAAGTTATAATTACGGGGATTAAGTCTTTGTAATCACCAAATTACAGCCGGTATGTGGGGTAGTGTGCACATTACTGTTGTTAGGTGAGCGTACCTATAAAGTATCACGTTAGGTGGGCGAACCTAATTAGTGATATTCGTCATTCATTGGGGCAGCCAATGGTGATATGACCACAGTCACCGTAAAGATTCGAGTGACAAGTACCGTGGGTAATTGGCTTGATATCAGAAACATTGTAATCGCTCTTAATACTGTATATTATAACAAATGAGTCATTTTAGTAAATAGAATGATTCACTCAGTATTTCCCGCTGACAAAACCTTTTTAAACACTTTTCAGGTAATTACAGTAGAATTGAAGTAAGAGATGGATACGGCACTGAAAGGCATCAAGAAGTGGCTTATGTATTTATTTAAATCAAAATAAGAAATATTGTTTTATATAATAAAAAAATTATTTTTATTAAAGCTACCATTATAAAACATGGGTTTATCCTATCCCATTTATTTATTAAAATAAAATCCGGTGTTTTCTAAAACTCTGATATTTTTCCTAACTCACGGTCCTGATGAAATTTCCGCTGCAACGTTTTTAAAATAATCACCGGTACCGCTGGACTGTTCGCGACTCCCGATTCCGTCCAGGGTGGGTCGGGGGTCGTGACAATAGGGTAATATTTTCAGAAAATACAAAAACAATAAAAATTTTCAAAAATCCAAAAACTTGAGATATTTTCAAAATACAAAAAACAATATAAAACCAGAAAGAGCTTGTGTAAAAAGGGAAAATGATAGTACATTGGCTTGACAGTTACAGTATGCTAAAGAATTGTAAAGTTTAAAAGAGTTAAACAGTCTCGCTGATGATATGCCGATAGGTTTTTACACATTTAGTAGGTTTGTTCAGGATATAAACCTAAATTCAAACTTGCTTATTTCGTGGGGAACACTACTTGGATATATAGGTAACCCCTGAAATCTTGTTTGAAAGATCCCTCTTTCTGAGATACTAGGTCTTTATACTCAGTGATATCTGGGGTATTATCCCGGGACTTCTGATTTTGCGGAAGCAATGGCCTAGTCCCCGGAGAATACTTTACTGCTGCTTGAAATAAAAGCCTGCCCTCAGCATAAAAAATGATGAAACATTGAAAAATGCCAATCATTGCTGTTGTAAAAAAGATCCTCTAAAGGGGACCCACTTAAAGTCGAAACTGTCATCTCTCTGCTGAACGGAAGTTCTGACCTGAGCTCTCACGGTCTTCACAATTAACCCCTTATAGATATCATCTGTGGTATACTCACCTGTAAGACTGAATATTGGGTTCTGGATATGGGAGTATATTCAAGAGGTGGGACACATGAATGAGTTTAAGTTCTTAATACACCTAATTCGTATCCTGGACAGATTGAAAATTGTGTGAGAATTTAAGTGGACCAGTATATCGACAATCTAAGTGAATTGTTTAATTCTGGATATGAAATTAAAGCTTAACGGTACTTGTAACTTGTCGAATAGCTGATATGATTCCCTAACACGTTCACCAAAAAAATATGTTTGTAAATAGTTTACATTTACTGCATTTTGTTTCTGTAATTCATTTCTAGTCTAGAAACTTTATTAAAAATCCAAAAAGATTTTATATTTCTACTTTATTTTCCGACAAACCAAAGTGGAAAGTTGATCTTCAGATTCTCAATTTGAAGCAGATGCAGGAAGTTTCTGAGCTGGAAGATGAGTTGTGAGTTAATATGTTAAACTTGTGAAATTGAAAAGTCAAAACAAGTTCATTAATTTGAAACTTGTAAATTTTCAGAAAATTGATTGAATCAGTTTGTACAAAATGTCAGTGTGATTTATCTCAGGTCAACCAAGGTCATTAAGTTGGACTTGGTAGACAAATTTAGTAGTCAGGGTCATTAATTTGGACCTGGATACATAAGTGGATTTCTAAATTCTGATAAAACCAACAAATGAAGTCAAATGGTAAGTTTGGAGTGAAATTGTCATAATCATAAATCTTATATTTAGGTAGAGATTGTGCAGGTAACAGGTTTGTTATTGAGAAAGCAGCATAGCAAAATCCCAGCTAACTGATAGGGGGAGTTTAAAGACTTAAATGTCAGATACAGTTCCTGGATCTACATTCAAGGGGGAGTTTGAAGGTTGTTAAAGATTCAGATCATGTGATTCATGCTAGCTGTTGATATAAGAAGAGAAGAATTGAAGGATGCTTACAGTGTCAGACAAATTGGACAGAGCAAGAAGATAGACTAAAGACTAAAGATTTGATACCGTAGACTTCGTCAACATCCAAGGGGGAGTCTGTTGGTTCACAAATGTCTGTTAACTTCGTCTTTATCGAGTCTTATGTCTAGATAGGATAAACCAGTGCTCAGCAGGTTATAAACTAGGATTTATGTGTGTTCGTGTGTAATTTCGCTTAAAAGAGCCATTGGCAGTTTCAAACGAAATTAACATTTGTGATTTCGTTTGAAATGGCCATGCCACTTTCAAGCGGAATTACCAACTCTATATATAGCTGAGTTGTGGTTTCATTTGTAACTTTTCCAATTCAAAGCCGAGGTGCTGCCAGTTTGTCAAACGATCTATAAAAGCTTCGGAATCAATAAAAAGAAGATAATTAGGAAATATCAAGCTGTTACATGTCTATTACTCTGATTCCGCCTTTGAAATAGATGCTAAACTCTTCTGATTGACTCGTTAGGGTCACACGACGATCCAACACCGATTTTATTCGTTAAAAAGAAGGACGGATCAATGCGTATGTGCATTGACTACCGTGAATTAAACAAGGTCACAATTAAAAATCGGTACCCATTACCAAGAATCGATGATCTGTTCGATCAACTGCAAGGAGCTCGATTTTTCTCTAAAATCGATTTAAGGTCAGGATATCATCAATTAAAGGTACAGGAAGAGGACATTCCTAAAACCGCGTTTAGAACAAGGTATGGTCATTATGAATTTATTGTCATGCCATTTGGTTTAACCAATGCCCTAGCCGCATTTACGGACATGATGAACCGAATATGTAAGCCATATTTGGATAAATTCATAATTGTCTTTATAGATGATATTCTCATCTATTCTAAAAGTAAAGAGGAACATGCAAAGCATTTGCACGCACTTTTAAGTCTATTAAGAAAAGAAAAGCTTTATGCTAAGTTTTCAAAGTGCGAATTTTGGTTAGAACAGGTACAGTTTCTTGGACACTTAGTTAATCATGAAGGAATTCATGTGGATCCAATGAAGATCAAGGCGATTACCAAATGGAAGACCCCTGAGTCACCAACCGAGGTTAGAAGTTTCTTAGGATTGGCCGGTTATTATAGAAGGTTTATTCAATTTTTTTCTAGAATAGCCATTCCTTTAACTAAGCTAACCTGTAAATCCATTAAGTTTGAATGGGGACCAAAAAAAGAAGAAGCATTTAGAATTCTTAAGCAAAGATTAACCCATGCACCCATACTAGCGTTACCAGAAGGAACTGAAGATTTTGTAGTATATTGTGATGCTTCTAAGTTAGGTTATGGATGTGTAATGATGCAACGCCAAAAGGTTATAGCATATGCATCTAGACAACTTAAGAATCATGAAGAGAATTATTCAACCCATGATCTAGAATTGGGAGCTATAATTTTCGCCCTTAAAATTTGGAGACATTACCTTTACGGTAGTAAGTTTACCATATTCACTGATCATAAGAGTTTAAGGTATGTTTTCGAGCAAAAAGAATTAAATATGAGACAAAGACGCTGGATGGAAATGCTTAGTGATTATGATTGTGATATTCAGTATCATGACGGAAAAGCAAATGTAGTGGCAGATGCTTTAAGCCGAAAGTATCACGAAAAGCCAAAAAGGGTACGTTCTCTTAAATTAAAGCTGCAAGTAGATTTAAATGATCAGATAAGAGAAGCACAAGAGTCAGTGATCAAGGACGATACTGAAAAATTAAAAGGTATGATTAAGGAATTAGAACAAGGAACAGATGGAATTTGGAGATTCAATGAAAAGAGAATGTGGATACCTAAATTAGGAAACCTACGTCATCGTATATTAGAAGAAGCCCATAAGTCTAAATATACGATGCACCCAGGAAATGATAAAATATACCAGGATTTAAGAAAAAATTTCTGGTGGATAGGAATGAAAAAGGACATAGCAGTCTATGTTTCTAAATGTCTAACGTGCTCACAAGTTAAAGCTGAACATCAGAAACCCTCAGGTTTATTACAGCAGTTAGAAATGCCAGTGTGGAAATGGGAATTGATAACAATGGATTTTGTTACTAAATTACCCAAAACAAAGAAAGGAAATGATATAATCTGGGTGATTGTAGATAGACTAACCAAGTCAGCTCATTTCCTACCAATGAAAGAAACTTTCAGTATGGAACAGCTAGCTAAATTATATGTAAATGAAATTGTTTCTTTACATGGAATACCTTTATCAATTGTTTCTGATAGAGATAGTTGTTTTACCTCTCATTTTTGGTCAAGTTTCCAAAAAGCAATGGGAACCAAGTTAAATTTAAGCACCGCTTATCATCCTCAAACGGACAGACAAAGCGAAAGGACAATTCAGACGATGGAAGACATGCTTAGAGCTTGTGTAATTGATTTCGGAGGTAATTGGGATGATCACTTACCTTTAATAGAATTTTCTTATAATAATAGTTATCACACAAGTATCAATGCTGCACCATTCGAAGCACTTTATGGACGAAAGTGCCGAACCCCAGTCTGTTGGGCAGAAATTGGGGAGAAGCAACTATCTGGACCTGAGATAGTGCAGGAAACAACCGACAAGATCATTCAAGTCAAGGAACGACTGAAAACAGCACGTGATCGACAGAAGAGCTATGCCGATAACCGACGCAAACCATTGGAATTTTAAGTAGGAGATAAAGTGTTGTTGAAAGTCTCTCCTTGGAAAGGAGTGGTAAGATTCGTCAAAAGAGGAGAGCTAAGTCCCAGGTATATTGGACATTTTGAGATTATTAGAAGAATAGGACCTGTAGCTAGGGCTGTAAACGAACTGAACGTTCAGCGAACAGTTCGTGAACTGTTAGGCGGGAAGTTCGTTTATGTTCGTTCGATTAGCTTAACGAACGAACACGAACAAAAAATTTCGTTCGGTTAGCTTAGCGAACAAACACGAACACAGGTCTCGTTCGTTCGTGAACGTTCGGTAATATGTTCGTTTACGTTCGTTCGTGTTTGTTTTATTATATCAAAAAAAATAATAATAATAATAAACCTTTTATCTAAACATATTGAAAACTTGAAACCCTATTTTTTTTAAGTAGCTAAAATTTGGACATTCTAAGACATTTTTGGGGATAATTATGTTTAAATTAGTTAAACTTGATTCATCGTTTGGTGGTCTAGTAGACTTCTTGTGTTTTGATTTATCGTTTGATGGTTGTATTTAACTACTTATATTCAATGATTAAGGATAATGATGTTTTTATTTTTTATTTTCAAGTTAAATGTTCGTTTGCGTTTGTTTTTATTTGCTTGCGTTCGTTTGTGTTCGAGACCAGTGTTCACGAACTGTTCGTGAACAACCGAATTTCCTTAACAAACAAACACGAACATAAACTTATGTTCGGTATGCGTTAGTGAACAGTTCGCGAACATGTTAATTTCCTTAACGAACGAACACGAACATGACCTTGTTCGTGTTCGTTCGGTTCGTTTACAGCCCAACCTGTAGCCTATCAGCTACAACTGCCAGAGGAAATGGCAGGAATACATGATGTGTTTCATGTATCTAATCTCAAAAAGTGTTTAGCTGATGAATCACTAGTAATGCCTCTAAAGGACATAGAGGTAAATGAACAACTCAAGTTTGTAGAAAGGCCTCTACAGAATGAAGACAGGAAAGTCAAAAACCTCAAACACAAGAGACTAGTTCTGGTCAAACTAAAGTGGGACTCCAAAAGAGGACCTGAGTATACATGGGAGCTTGAATCAGAAATCCAAAGGAAATATCCACACCTATTCCAGTAGATCTCGAGGACGAGCTCTAAAACAAGGTGGGGAGGATATAACAACCCTAAATTAAACCGACACCCTCATAAAATTTCCAACACCCTAAAAATATTTTAAATATCCCAATATGTCCTAAAATACAACCCATACGTGAAAACGGGCCCCCGAATACCTTAAATATTATTAAAATTAATTAAAAATGAAGTTTTTGGGCTTGAGGCGGGCCACGTAGCCCTTGGGCTCACCCTTACGCGGGCCGAGACAAGGTAAAACCTGGCGAAACCCTGGGCCGCCACGTGGCCCAACACCTGTTGAACCTACTAGCTGACCCGGATCAGCTACGCTGTTGACCAGCGTTGACGCTGGCCGCGTAGCCTCTCGGCTATACCTTACGCGGGCCATGAGGAAGTCAGGTTTCAGCCCTATAAATTGCATGCAGTGGCCTTCAGTCGAATTTGTTCAGATTTCTTTTCTCAATCTCAAAACTAAAGTGTAGGCATTATACACGGGTATAATACCCCCCTTAAATAACGAAGTTATGCTCCATTGTAAGTATCATAACCCCTGGATACGTATTAGATACTCTGCCCGATTGATCTATGGTTCCGTAACGGCTGTCGTGGTTCTGCCCGACGTAGTCGTTGGAATGCCGTCTCGGGGAGGGTATTACTAATGTTAAAATGGGTTATTATACTAACACGTGTGCAGTTGTGTAAAATATAGATAATTCTCAGGAAACCCTAAAGGATAATCTAAGACAGCAATGTGAGTAATCTTCTTTTTGTAAATTGTTTTTACAAAACCTCACACAATTAATTATATATTAAACAGTTATTGAGTATTTGTAAGGATACAATTATCGTCGGTATGTTGGGGTTTTATATACAAAATTTGTTACTGGAGGGGTAACAATTCCACAAGTCGGGTCTGACAGTACCGCGGGTGGTAATTGATATGACTTGGAAACAAATATAATTGCGAGACCGCCCTCAATACTGTACAATGGTTTTTATTAAACTTGATTAAACTGAGATTCACTCACCAGTATTTCCCACTGACAAATGTTTTTAAAACGCGTTTCAGGTAACAAACTGTGAAAGCCAAATAGAAGCCAGCTGGACAGCACTGAAGGCTTGGAAAAGTGGCAATAAAGTTACCTAAAATCAATAGATGTTTTTATTAAATAAAAATAGGATTCATTCCTATGAAAATGTGTGTACTGCAAACTTGGGTTTTATCCCATATGTTTAATATTATGGAAATGTGGTATTTTACTCTGATCCAATATTTCCTAACTACGGTCCTGATGAAAAAAAAATTCCGCTGCCAAATTAGACAATACGCGATACCACCGAAACTGGCTCGCGGCCGCCCGTTCCTATATTTGTAGAAGGGATCGGGGGTTGCGACACTGAGCCACACCACCTTTCTCACTCTCAGACTATAAATACCTCACCTGTCACATCACTATTCACTGATGTGACAACTCCCCTCCGACCAGCACGCTCTCAGCCACTTTTCTTCCGATTTCTCGCTATTCTTGTAAGTTTTCATCTCAAATCTTGTACTTCATTGATCTTTACACACTTCTTCATCATTTTCACCATCAAATCACAACTTTTAACCATGAAATCACTTGATTTCGGGCTGTTCAATGGTGACATCATCACGGGTTCTTATGAACTTCGGAGAATGACTTCATCTCTGCAAAGAATGGTCCGAATCTAACAGGTTTCTACATGATTCTACACTAATTCCAACTAAATCTAAACATCTTTCAAGTATTTCAAACTTTTCTTCAACATTCTTAGCTTTTCACTCAAAACCGTTAGAATCTGGACTCGTTCAGGTTCACTACTCATTCTCTAGTGGAGACCAGGACTGAGAATGGATTTCTAACAAAGTGACGACTGATTCACGGGTTAAACATGATCCTCTTTCAAGAACAGTTAAGTATGGACGAACGGGGTGATTCCCGTCCGACCGGATGAGTTGGACTAGATGTGGTTTACGTTGTTTAACACGTTGTCATACCGTCTCGATAAGATCTTTTAACTTAACTGATTTTACAAGTTTTCAACCCGAAACAATTGCCGATCGAACAGTCATCCGATTGAACGACTATTCGATCAGGTGACTAGTGATTTAAACACTTAAACAAATTTCCAAGTTTCAAGAATATCTGAACCCACTCAGATCACCATCCGAGCAGACGGCCATCCGTCCGGATGACCGTCTGACCGGACAACATGATATATAGAAACACTTCAAATATTTCAAAATGCTACAACGAAAACTTCAAAGTTTATACACAAATACATCATTCCCAAACGAATGACTATCCGACCGAATGGTTATCTTTCTGGATGACCATCCGTCCGGACGGTCATCCGACCGGATCATTGTTCGTTACTTAAACTCTCTGACGCACTGTTTAACGCACTGTTCAACGCTTACACTATCGTTCTCTGATCAGGCTAACTCTCCCGCGCTCCCTTCAATCCAAGAAATTGTTTATTTACTAAACACGATCTGTGAGTATACTCGATCCCTTTTTGCTTAACGCACTTTTGGGTGTTACATATGTTACTTATATCAAAACACAATCGACACACAATGCAAATACTTTTTATACGCTAACCGCTCTCGCATGTTATACGTGTTATTCAATGAATGCTTGTAAGTTATGTTTACACAGTGATAGTTTCCTGACACCTTAGCAACGATAGTACTATAGTTTGGACTCAGCACCTGTCGTGGACAGGGGTTGTTAAGGGCTTTTCTTCACGTGTCACAGTGGTGATATGTGTTGCGCATTCTACAACACGCAGTCACGTCTGTGCATATTTCATTATCGATAACTTACATGCTTCACATTTCTACATGTTACATGATGGTTATGCGTAAATCTCTTTCACTATTAATATGCTATTAAACTTGTATGCTCACCTTTACACTATGTGTATTGACTTTATTTTAACGTATGTGTGTTGGATCGT